>JAUZSU010192688.1:0-36108 GCA_034780255.1 Parotocinclus maculicauda | reverse complement strand
CCTGCCGAAATACTCAGTGGATCGCATCGAGGAAGGACAGAGATGTGCGGAGGTTGATGGTCCATCGAGTGACCGAGAGTCGGCTGTGACTGTACGGTTAAATTTATTCATTCATTCATTTTGCCCATTAAAATGTTTAAAAATTAGCAAGGTGTTACGACTGGTTGACGACTTGCTGTGTGGCGTTGGAAATTGGAACACTTGCTTTCTGAAGTGATTTTACAGTGTGGGTTGTGGGATGTGAGCTGAGAGGGTAATCACACATTCCTTCAGAGTCAAGCAAAAGGGCAAAATGGAAAATTAACCTTTTTCTGAGCTATAACTGCCTAGTTAAGAGAAACAGGGCCCTGTATCTCTCAGAACACGACTAATGAAAGGAAGCGTTAATAGGTGAATGGTCAAATGTGGGATTTTCATAAATATTTCTCATGAACTTGAGCGAGGTTAAACAAGTTAAGGCTTTACCATGATAAAGAGACACATTGAGTTATCAGGCTGCCATGTCAAAAAGTTTTTGTTTCCTGAGAATACTACATGATACTTAAGAGTAAAGGAGAGCAAGAGCTGGCTAAAAGAGGATAGTACTGCATCTGTCTACATTAGATAACATGGTAGGACAGGTCAGTTAGCTTTTAAATCGACTGTACTGTGGGATTAACAGTACATAGTCTTTAGAAATAAAAATGAAAGGCAATGGCCCAGCTTGAAGGCGGAGCTGAAATGAGTTGCATAAACTTCCAGACATTTTAATCCCCATCTATTCAACCGCTATTATGCATGAGGATCACAGTGGGAAAGTGGACTGATGTGGTCTTAATTGAGCAGTTCCCTAAAGAGTGATGGATCTGACCTTTGACTGACAATCCCAAATGCATAAAACAGATTTCAACAAAGGCGTCAGTGCAGTTTGCTTTCTCTCAAAGTCCCGCCTCTGTGACTACAACAGCCATGCAGAGAATTCCACAGATCATTGTGTGTCCTGATATGGCTCAAAGGTATGCAGTCAAGTTAGCAGAAACCTGGCCTACCTGACTGATCGAAACTACGCCCACACATTAATAACCTCATAGCGCCTGCCGTGGGAAACAATGTCACACTTTTGGAAGCTAATTCAACCTCAAATAAGAAGGACACGGAGATGGATAAGTTTGAATGGAACAGGCTGGGGGAGGTGTGGGTATTTTAAAGAGAAAAAAATACCAAGGTTTCCACTTATTTTTTTTTTATTTTGTGGATGAAAGGAAAGGCAGTCGCAGCATTTTCATATTCGCTCCACTGGCAAACTCGCTTGGAATAAATGTGTGTCTGCGCAAAAACTGATTTGTAATTTATAAGTACTATTGATTAAACGGCATACATGTGATAGCGACGCATATTCAGCATTCTATTCGGTACTGTCACTGCATGGTGTCGTCATCTTTGCTGATATATAAGTCACTTGGTGACACTGATTATGAATGAAGAATCTGGTTTTCTTAAAAGCTTCCGTTTAGCAACATATGGAGCAATGACAACCGCAGTGTCTGTGCGCAAAACTTCAGCTTACTTCAACTGCTCACAAAAATTGGTTTTCCTACTGGGATTCTGAAATGAAATGCTGTAGGCAAGAAGAAATGTGTACATAAATTTAATTACACCCATATTAAACTGCTCACAAAAATTACGATATTACAAAATGAAATATCCCGTAATTAAATATTCCCTAATTTTTGTGAGCAGAGTAAATATTTTATATGCCTTTTAATTTGACATCTTATGCACTTACCTGGAAGACAGTTATAGAATATGTAATGGGATTCACCACTCACAAAAATAAGGGGAGATTTTAAAATGAATATGAAGAGGATCCCACAAGAACCTGAATCCACAGAAACAGAAATAAAACAGAAGAATCTGATCCTGTTCATGCCCCATCACTGTCAGTGTGTTTTGACAGTCTTGGGTGATCATACACCCTACTGACCAGTCAATATTGGGTACTCGCGTCCAGTTTTACATTCTTCTGTTTATTCCATGAATATAACTTGCTACTCAACCACCATAATTGAGTTTGTGTCTCATTTGCGTAATCAAATAACTTTCTTTGACTTTTGATTTGCTTTGAATTTGGATTGTTCAATGAAATAAAATCATTACGCATCTCTCTTGCAATGTCCAATCAGCAAAATATGTTCTGTTCTGACTCGCTCTCATAGAACTAGGAATGTGTTTGATTATTGTTAATTTGTATTAATGTTAGAATTAAGTTTCAGCACTAAGTTCTTAATGTAGCTCTTTTAGGTTTGTTTGTTTTAATTGTTTTTAAAGGATATTAGTAATGATTGAATACAGACATAAACAATGTTACAATAAGAGAGGAGCTTCTAGAAAACAGCTAACTGACTCGCTGTGGTACTGGAGAGGCAAAAATCTGTGAGCAGATCCCCCATAATCCCTTGCACACACTTTCATATCCCACACCTGCTTAGTCATTCTCCACCATCTGCACCAACCCAAAGCCAGCCTGTCTCTCTCCATCACCTCTATCTGTATCTGCCTGTCCACAAGAGACAGCTTTATCAGAGAAAGACTGAGAAATATGGCACAGGGCCATGAGTGTCTGGGAGATGGGTGACAGTTGTATTGCAGTGGTTGTGAATGAACTGTCATAGCACTATTTCACTCCAATCAAGTTCTGGTCCAAATTGTGGATTAAAGGAATAGGATTTACTCCTTAGAGATTGTGGAATGACATTTATATTCATTTCTACACTTTTACTTGCATGATCTGGATATCCCATAATCATGATATGTGATTTTTCACAATGGCATTGCAAGTCTGTTGTGCTCTGTTAAAATATCAGCAAGAAATTCATTGAACGCATGACAGATTAGTATGAACGCAAAAAACACTTTACACGGTCTATTATACCATCCATCCATACATCATATTTCTCCTAATCCACACAGGGTCATGGGCCAGCCCGTGCCCATCCAGCAACTCTGGGTGCAAGGTCAGGAGCAACCCTTACACGGGGCACCAATCCATCATAGGGCAAACACACAGTCACTCACCCAGCCACACACTAAGGGACACTTTTAGAGACAGCAATTAACCATGCAGAAAGGACCCAGGCCACTCCACCCTGGGATTAAACCCGGGACCTTCTTGCTGTGAGGCAGTGGTGCTACCCACCAAGCCACTGTGCTGCCTGGTCTATTATGCATTTGATTAAAATAATGTTTTTTAGTATTTTAAATAAATATTATTAATTATTATATAAGGTTGTTTTCTCTAAAAAAAAAGGTTATTTCATTGAATTATGTCATTCTGTTTAAAAAAAACCCACTTATTTACAATTGTTTTCTTTACCCATACCTGTTGTTTATGTAATTGTTTATGTAATCTCACCTGTGGATACATTGTGGAGAGTACAAAGCACCACCAAGGTCTTAAATCTGTAATTCTAGATGCTGCAGCCGTCAATATTAGGTCATATTACAAAAAATATCATGTGTATTTTAACTGAAATTAGTGTTCCTTCAAGTCAATTCATTCCTTCTTGGTTGTGTGCAGCGAAGTAATATATGTGCACTGCTATTCCATCGTGCACGTTTATATTTTGGATCCACGGTGGGTGTGATTTTTAAAGTGTGCTTGTGTACATTGTCATATATTTGAACAGTTTGATGGCAGATTTAATGACTGCAAAGTGCGATAAGTGCAAATGAAGAATAAATCCATCAGCAACTGAACAATCATAGTGTTGTGTCTGGCACAAATTATGTGACATCATGTTTCACATAACATAATGCAGCCATTAAAATGGTGCCTGTTTATAGTATGTTCTCTCAGCATCGTCTCAAAAACATGCTCAAATGCAACTTACTCTAAGTGTGAGTATGTGCTGAGACTTTAATGAATTCTCACTCTGTCCAGGGTCTAATTGTATTCTTCTTGTATAATTGCACTCAGTCAATCCTAGGTCAATCCAACAGCAGAAACAGGAACAGATCAGGAGATATTAATCAAAGCAAAGCAAAGCATCCTGATTTATCCCTGCTTATCCAGATCAAGATTGTGGGTGGCAGGGGAGCCCGTAGGCTATCCCAGAATTTACTGAACACTTCTTAAAAGGCAGTGGTTTATTAAAAGTGATAGAAAGTTGCTTTGTTGTACTGCTTAAATAAAGTTTTTGTATACCTTCTCTTTAAAAATACAGTAGGTATAATAAGTATTATTTATAGAAATCCAGACATGCTAATTACATAAATGTAAACAGGAAAAGCGCACGCACACACACACACACACATATATATATAGTCCCACTCTGCTTATAATTCAAGATGAAATATCCCTTAATGGAATATCCCTTAATGAAATACCCCCTATTTTTTGTGAGCTGTGTAGTTGGAAGCAAATAAGACAAGATTGGAAAAGCTCCCAATTAAATGAGTATGGTTTACTACATCAGTGTCAGGGAGTGTTCGATGCTTCGGGACATACTACCAATGAAAGGATTTAACTTGTATAGGGATTGCAACAATGCAAATGGTCTCAACATCACTACAATTACCAGCATGCGATTAAGTCTAGGAAGCCTTAACTCAGGTTTACCGCTTTTGTTTTGCTGGACAAAAGGGAGATCATCATAAACAGTCTGTAGAATTATATTGTATTGTAATATAAATAATTATTTGGAATATGTTACCAAACTACTCTTAAGCGCTATAGATTACAGTAACTGTTTGGTAAATTAGGCAGCATTATTTGCTCTTTCCTGGTTATGGGTATACAGTATAATCTCAAAATCTCCTACCTTAGTAATACGACCAGAAGGGATTACAATGAAAGAGAAAGATAGGGATAAAACAATGAATGTAACCAGATGGGGAGATTCTGAGGAAAGCAAATAAAGGAATGCGACAAAGCCATTTTATCTTGGCAAAGCTTCTCTCCTGATTCAGTCATAATAAACAGCTTATCTGCATGCACTGAAAAACAAACACTCTGTTTGATCTGACAATATTTTCAGGACGCCATTGTATGCCAATCGCCATAAAACCCAAAAGAGGTTGAAGAAGAACTAGGAAGGAACATAGGCATGCTATCTGTATTATATTATATTCTTTTATTATGATAGTATGTATGGGCGCAATTTCAGACACACCCTCAGTGTCAGTGCCACTGTTCCAGTGATAAGATGTACCGAAACTGCATTCACCCTAGTGGCTATAAATTATCACTTTTAAATTTTTATGTATTTAATGCCTTAATATTTGAATTATGTCATGTATTATTGTATCATTAATGACATACAAATATGGTCATAAAAGAAATATCATTTGACGATTGAGATTAACCATTACATTACTTGAGGGAATTTGACTTTAAACATATCAGAGTTCAAAATGCCTACTGGAACAAATTAAGTCTTGAGGTTCCACTGTAAATACTCTGTTTTCAGTCATTTTTTTTGTTAAAAAAAAAAAAAAAAGTCAAGATCTTCCAGTTTTTAGGAGATTAAGCAGGGGAACATTCAGTCATTCATTCATTATCTTCCGCTTAGTCCACATGGGGTCGTGGGCCAGCCGGTGTCCACCCGGCACAAGGCCGGGAACAACCCTAGACAGGGCACCAATCCATCATAGGGCACACACACACACAGTCATGCACACAGTCACACACTATGGGCTACTTTTAGAGATACCAATTAACCTAACACGCATGTCTTTGGACTGTGGGAGGAAACCAGGCTACCCACTGAGCCACCGTACTGCCCTGCAGGTAAACATGTACTAATCTATGCTCCAGGACTTTTCATAAATTTTTATTTATGTTTAATGAAATTATGTTATTTTGCTTATTAACATTTATGTGGTTAAGAAAGCCATGGATCATCACTATATTTTTGTGTTTTGTCAAACCTCTCTCGTGTCATTTAATAGCACTGACTCTATTTAGTATGTTTTATCGTCTAGGAATATAAGAACGTCATTAGGGATTTACCTGCTCCCCTGAACTCATGGCTGTTGCATACAATCACAGGAACTCATGATTTCCTCCATAATTAAAAGTTGGCAGCAAACATTATGATTTGAAGGTAACCTTACCTGATCTCTCAGTAGACACATATCCATCAGGAACATCAACCTTGTTTTTACACTCAGGAACAGGCCACACTTAAGCAGAGATCAGAGATGAACACGCAGAGCTAAATTACATTGGGATGTTTTTTTTCATTTACTGGCTGATAGAACAGACAAATAGGAGATAAAATCGTAATGCAGGCATCAAAGCATGGTCAAGCTAACACACAGGCAGACAAATAAAGAAATGTGCGGGAAATATATTAAACCCAGTAATGATTGAAAAATACAGGAATAACAAACAATCACAAAAAACCCACTCTTAAACATGGCCAACACTACGTGATTTTAGAAATTAATGGTTAAAATGTCTTTTCCCCCAGTCACTAATTTGAAAGCAGGTGAGCAAGGTTAGAAGGCAGGTGAATGGGGAAGCTGCAATCTGGAGGCTAGACCATGGGTGTGTCCAAGCAATGAATTGTGGGACAATGCATGACAACATAGGTACACTTTGTGCTGACCAGTCCTGACCAGACATAAATTAAAGTTTCACTCAGCTGTTATGCAGCTGTTTCCAGGTTCCATTTGGGTGGTGGTGACAGCTGAAAGATTGCCACCAGCTGTTATGTAAAAGAGGCCCAGGCCCCCCTTAGGATCGTCAGCTAGTGGAGAACATTTACTACGGTTTGAACATTCAGTTACTGATCACTTCTTTAGGTACACCTCCTTGTTTATATACTCATTGTCCATTTTATGAGTTCCACCAAATAGAAGCACTTTGTAGTTCCACAATTACAATCTGCAGTCCATCCACAGTCTGTAGATTCTCTACTCTCTTCTCTAATGGTCAGAACCAAAGATCAGGTACTATTTATTTACTATTTATTACTATTACTATTTAGCATTGCAGTATTGCACTGGTATGATTGGATCAGACACAGCAATGAAATGGGCATTGGTTGTAGAACACAAGGTGTACCTAAAAGTGTCTTACCTCAGGATCCTATGGTAAGAAACTGGAACTTTTTATGTACTTATTGTATAGAATTGTACAAGCAAATTGGAAACGATCGCAAAAAAAACAGCAACAAACAACAAAATCAATTTGTCCATAAAACTCATATCAGTGTTACTCAAAAGACACAGGACACATTAAATGCTGCGTCGTGGACTTTTCGCAAAGGCTACCAAAATAATTGTTGAGGTTTCTGCGCCATTACCGGTCGTCCACAACCCTGATTTCTCTGAATTTGGCTATGAGGGATGCATTAGTGCTGTGTGAAATTGGTGATCTTTCTGGGTGTCAGTGGCTACCAGAATTGTCAATTCCATTTGAATTTACTTGTAATGAACAACAAAAGTTTTGAACTTTCTCTATAACCTTTGAATCACCATCTGATTGCGGCAGTCAATTTCTGAGACAATTCTGTTCTTCTTTGATTTGCTATATGACCACCTTCACATTGGGAAAACTTGCACATGAACCAGTATGGTGGCTTTCAAAATATTGGCTGTGTTTCAGACAGAACCTAAAAGATAGACCCCCGTACCCATTACTTGCTGGGGTATTCAGATATGTCATTTGCCATGTAATAAAAGGGTGTCCTGTGGCATTTGGCACACCCTGTATATCTGGTTAGTTGTAATCACTCTGATCCTGTTTACACTGATCAAATCTTCTTCATAATAATAATAAAAAATGTCTAAACACCCATTATGCCCCTGAGAGTTGCAGGCCAGCATCTTCTTGTCTGTTTTGTTTTTCTAAACTCTCATGTGATGCAGGGTGCTTCTGGTACGTCCGGGGTGGAGTATAACTGTGTGAGGTGTGTGTTTCATGGCGTGTCAGAGCAGGGTGCTAAGTCCAATTAATTAAGACTCTAGGGACTGTTAAAACGCCGTATGACAATTATCACGTTTCCAGCAAAAGCACCAGATTTGGAGTTGTTTCGGGGATGGGGGAGGAGGGAGGGGGGACTATCCAATTACCTAGCTGTGCACGGACTGGAGCGGAGCTGCCCAATTTAACACTAAATGACCTGAATCTACCCAGGTGAAACAGAATTTGGACAGACTGGACTCAGAGGAATTACTCTGAAGACAAAATGGTTTAAAACTGGACAGGAAAAGCAATGAAAACTCAAACTGCTTTGATCCTGTCCAAATTATACAGATTTCCCCTCTAAGCAATAACACATGGCATCTGAGACTGTTTATGGAACAAACCAGAGAAGGCAAGAACAAAAGATTTCTAGGATGACGGCATATTAAATGAACATCCAAATATTATTATCCAGTGCTGCATCTTTTTTACATCTTGTGATTTTTGTAAACAACAAATAGTGAAATTTAAAATACATCCCTAAAGTGGCGATACTACTTACACAATTTAGGGAATATTCACTGCTCACAAAAATAAGGGCTATTTCGTTTTGTGTGCAGTGAATATGTATCCTAATAAATTGGCACTCCCCACACACACTCACTGAGTTTTGTGCCCTCAAATGTATACATTTGCTTAGGCAAATTAGCAGAGCTTTGACGGCACAGCTGTGCCACAAATTTCAGCTAGAGTGTTGCTCTATTCAATGTCCATTCCTTTTAAAACATATCAGGATTTGGGTCAAGTAAAACCTGGACTGTATTCCTTTCAAAAAGGGACAGGAGTTTGGTTGGATAATATCTGGACTAGACTTTTACAAATACAACTGATTGGGATTTCAGTTTGGTAAAACCCGAACTACATTACTTTAAAAAACAGATTGGCATTTCAGTTGGGTAAAGCCAAGGCAAAGATTTTACATAAAGCAGATTCATTTTTGAATGGGGAAAAAAAAACCCTAAATAGATTACTTTAATAAGCAGATCAGTATTTGTATGTTGGGTAAAACCTGGACAGGAATCAAAGCCGGTAAAGGTTTTGAATGGCTCAAACCTGTGTCTGAATTTTACAAAACTACAGACTAAGATTTGGGTTGGGTAAAACCTGGGCTGCATTCCTTTAAAAACTGGTCTGGATTTCAGTAGGGGGCAAAACCTGGACAGGAATTTACAAGAAAAAGCAGATATGGATTTCAGTTAGGTAAAACCTGGATTGGAATCCTTTAATAAAGCATATTGATATTTTTTGGGTAAAACTTGATTCTGGTTGAACTTGATAATTGAAAAAACTGGATTCCTTAAAATAACAGACCAAGATTTGTGTTTGGTAAAACCTGGACTGGATACCTTTTAAAAGCATATCAGGATTTGGATTAAGTAAAACCTGGACTGTAATACTATAAAAAAGTCAGAAGTTTGGTTGGTTAATATCTGTACTGGACTTTTTGATTTGGTAAAACATATCTTGATTCATTTAATCAAATCTACATGTCAGGTAAACACACAGGTGTAACACTGAGTGTTAAAATATAGTTTAACACTCTTCTTATTTCATCATTATGTTTGGTGATGAAGCCATATTTCAGGATGATAAACCTTCTTGTCGTTGAGCAAAGCGTGTTAAAGCTTTACTTCAGGACAGACCAGATCTCAATCTAACTGAAAATGTATGTTCTATTGTAAGAATGACAAAGCTTTCCAACATTTTAAAAAATCTAATAATTTTGCTTCACAAATTGAGAATGTTTGGTTATGGTCAGCTATTACTGAAACTAGTTTGGCTGCTTGTGTTTTGAGTTCTGGGATAAAGATCCTCCCTTCAAAACCCTGACCAGAATTGGGAGGGGGGTTAGGGTTTGATTGCAAACAGATTAATTGCCTAGATAAGGGCTTTTAAAATAACTTTATTCATTTCTGTCAAAGAACATAAAATTTATGGCCAGTAATGGTTTCATCAATAAGTGCTTTAGTTGTGAGTGATTCAATATTAAGGTGTTCAAGGTTCAGAATAAAGACTCTTGCATGGCCGAACTGTATGTAAACAATATTGAGACAAATTCTTACAGATTTCTTATATTTATTAATATTTTTTGACATATTCCAGATATCAGTTAACAGGCAGGATTAACTGGTCATCATCTTTCCCTCATTCAGTACTTAGTTCAGCCCTCACTGAGTTCCCTTTGATTTCTATGGTATAGTTTGATAGGGACACCGTTCCAAACCTTATTTAAGTCTGCTACTCCCCTCCAGAACTGGGTGGATATGGATTAATTTGTGGCATTGCACTCTGTATGCTCTTTGTTGTTTGCTTTGTTCTCAGCTTTGGGAAGATGCCACGCTATTCCGAATGCATACTGATTTACACGGATAGGATGCGGACACGGACAGCCTGAGTGAAGTATGGGCTTTTGATGTTTTTTTATTTTTAATTCTGTATGATCACAAAGGTGCCAACTAGTCCTTTTCCAGGAGGACGTGCTCTAACATTGATCTTGCCTAATTAGCTTCCAACACATGTATGCCAGTGATGAGTAGTTTCTAAAATAGAGGAATCACATATGTTCCCACATGATTACTTGATCCCTCCAGTAGAGTCGCATGCAGTTGTGTTCCCAAATACAAACTAGTAATAACACTTCTTATAATGACATCTTGCAGAAAAGCGCCATTTGACCATCCGATAAGCATCTCTTTGCTTTAAATGTGGGGATCATGGCAATTCAATAATTGGAAATAATTATCTGCTTTTGTAACAAGGCATAAATGGTAGTGGAAGTGAATGTGTACTTCTAACAATTGCAGTATTGATCCCATAGAGGGCACTGTTACATGTGTAGTGTTTTGTTTGTTTGTTCGGTTTAGTTTATTTTACCGTCGTTCTTCAGCATCTAAGGCCATTTAATGACAGACACAAAGTTACATCAACTCTCAGGTTATATCAAACTAGTCATATACAAAAACAAATTTGGGAATATTTAATTCTGGGATATTTCATTTCAAAATACAATTTTTTAAATTTTTGTTAGAGATGTGTGTCTATCCTATTGTTAGTAGTATCCAACTGCCTCTATATACTATCTAACCCATAACTACAGTATCAAGTGAGTACAGCCCTCACATTTTTTGTAACTATTTTATTATATCTTCTCGTCTTCAGCAAAAGTGAGTACACCCCTATCAGAAAATGGCCAGATTATGTTCAAAGTGTCAATATTTTGTGTGGTCACCATTATTTTCTTTAACTCTCTTGGGCATAGAGTTCACTTGAGCTTCACAGGTTACCACTGGAATCCTCTTCCACTCCTCCATGATGACGTCACAGAGCTGATGGATGTTAGAGACATTGCGATCCTTCACAGATGCTCCACTAATAGGCTTTAGTTCTGGAGACCTACTTGGCCAGTCCAGCATCTCTACCCTCAGATTCTGTAGCAAGGCAGTGATTGTCTTAGGGTTGTGGTTGGGGTCGTTATCATGTTAGAACACTGCCCTGCAGCCCAGTTTCAGAAGGGAGGAGATCATGCTCTGCTTTAGTATGCCACAGTACATGTTGGCATTCATGGTTCACTCAGCAGGCAGCACTCACCCAGCCCTAAATCATGACATTTCCACCACCATGTTTGACTGTAGGCAGTACATAATTGTCTTTGTACTCCATACCTGGTTGGTGCCACACATGCTTGACACTTTATGAAAAAAAAAAATAAGTTTGTCTTGGTCTCATCAGACCACAGGACATGGTTCCAGTAGTCCATGTCCTTAGTCTGTTTGTCTATAGCAAACTGTTTGCGGGTTTTCTAATGCGAACTGTTTTACAGAACGTAATGTGGACGTTAAACATCACATACCTGCATTTTGTCCATGCAAACTGTACATGTAGTAAATTAAATATATGACTTGCTGATTTGTTGAAGTTTGAATCATGTTATATTTGCACCATAGACATCCAGAAACACTCAGTGAGTGACTATTAGTACAGTATTACAGTATCGAGCTATTTGATTCACTAAAACCTTAATTCAACCAATATTAATTAATAAACAGTATAGACTTTTGCTAAATATCTCTTTACCACAGTTTATTATTATTGAAGAGGATCAAGCTTCACAGTTAGTCTTAAAGCAATCACATATGTTGTATGCACGTACATGTACATGCCAGTAAACAGGACTTACAAGCAGAGATGACCTTTAATGAGATGTAAAATGCTAATTGAATAACCTCTGAAGATGTTCCCTGTACCCTCAGCTTCAGACTAAGCATGAATTTGAAGGACACAGGGAACGACATGCGTGCATCTAAAAAGAATCACCCACAGGTTAACTCCAGGTCCTGGAAAACTTGCGTTTATTGATTTATATTGTGTCAAGAGCGATGAATATATTATGACAGTATCAAGGATAAAGCTGCACTTGTCAAGCACTCACACACTGGAGCAATTTAGTGAGATTAACGCATATCTTCGGATTGTGGGAAAAAAATTAAGTTCCTGAAAAAAAACAATGGAGAACGTTCAGCAAAAATGAAACTTGCAGAAATTTTGAAGAACAATTTACCAGAAAAAATGAAAGGAATTTGTCTCTTCTTCCATGTGCATCAAGAACCAATATAACCATATGGGCAAGAGAATTACATTCTCAAATACCGCTTAAAACTTCACTGTGCAAAAAAAACCCCATGTTAACCATGTCCAGAAGTGGCATTTACTTCTCTGGGCACAGAGGCATCTTGGTTAAACCATCATACAGTGGAAATGGTTGAAATTAAAGTCAAAGTAAATGTAAGAATCACTGCAATTATGTTTTGTTTGCATTATCCACACTGCCCCAACATTTTCTGATCTGGGGTTGTAGTTTCCATATTTCACACACTTTTCTGACCAGGAGTAAAATATAATTTCTATATTTAGTTAATAGGCTTGACAGGAAGTCTGGCTTCCCTGCCAATTTAATTTAAACGCAGAAGATTTACTGGAGTACTGTTTACAGTATCCACACTTTTACTCAAGTACAATGCTTCTGTACTTCATCCACCCATGGTGTTAACAAAGCTGTTTGAAACCTTGAGATTCTGCACTCTTCAGACAAAGCTATATATAGAAAGGAGTTAGATAAGCTCTCAGACTATGGAGCTGAAGCCCTGCTCCATATAGTGGAGCTGCTGATTAATGATCTCAACTGTGAAACGCTCAATTATTCATGACCGCACAGTCCTAGCTTGTTAACATGCTCAAAGGATCATGCATGCTAAACTGATGCAAAATGAACACTTAGTGAACTTTATTAATACTAATGCTTTTCTGAAAGGAACCTCAGTTCTGGGCGAATGGATGGAGAGCGCAGCTGTTGTTTTCTTTCACTGTTTCTGCATGAGCGACCATGAAGTCAGGACGGAGGGTCACTGGCTGCATTCGCATAAAGCTGGATTGGACAGATTTTTTCCCCTGCTTCTTTCATCCAGAAAGAAGCAGTTGTTTATCTGGTAATATTGTATTTGCTGATTAAGTGAACGTTACTTTATGGCAAATTTCATGCTGGATTATAAATAACAAGCTACATTTATGGTGTACTTGCTTTTTTCATCTGAAGCACTTTTTAAAATCAATACCAGAGTGCTGATGCACATTTGATTTTTGCCAGTTTGGCAGGACTTTAAATGACTTCAGATCAGTTAATCTTGGATGAAGAATTTGCTTTTGCACAGATGTCATTTTATTTTAGATGTCGAAAATAAATGCCTACATTTAAAAAAAACCTAGTACACTGAAACCTCAGAATTCGAACTCAGTTGGTTCCGAAAGGCCAAAAACCAACATCGAATGCATGACCTTTGATCCCTCAGTGGAATTGCATTAAAAATTGGCGTTATCCTGTAATAGATATTATCACATGGGCTCAGGAACACTTCAGAAAACGATTGTCAGTTAACACAGTTCGTCGCTCAATCCAGAAGTGCAAGTTAATACTCTACTATTTGTTGAATAATTGTTTTTGGAAATCATGGACGTCATGTCCTCCGGGCCAAATCAGTGCAAAGCTCAAAAGCCAGCATCTCTGATGGTATGGCGGTGCATTATGCTGCCATCCAATCAACATATTTTTACGGGACGTCCCTGCTTAATTTAGTCAGGCAATGCCAAGCCACATTTTGCATGTGTTACAACAGCGTTTCTTCGTAGTAAAAGAGTGCGGGTACTAAACTGGCCTGCCTGCAGTCCAACCTGTCTTATATTAAAAATGTATGGCGCATTATGAAGCAAAAATACAAAAAGAGAGATCCTGGACTGTTGAGCAACTGAAGTTGTACATCAAGCAAAAATAGGAAAGAATTCCACCTACAAAGCTTCAACAATTAGTATCCTCAGTTCCCAACACTTATTGAGTGTTGTTAAAAATAAAGGTGATGTAATACAGTGGTAAACATGCCCCTGTCCCAACTTTTTTAAATGTGTTGCAGTCATCAAATTTAAAATGAGTGTATATTTGCAAAAAACAATAGTTTTTTTCTGTTTGAACATCAAACATCTTGTCTTGAATAGGGTTTGCAAATCATATTCTGTGTTTATTCACGATTTACACAACATCCCAACTTAATTGGAATTGGGGTTGTACATTTCAGATGCTTAAAAAATACTATGAGCTGGTAGAGCTGGTTTTACAGAACATAAAGCGGTCATTAAATGGTGCATTGTATATAAATAATGCTGCTTATGGAGCAGTCACATGTATGGATAGTCACTGGAAATATGCGACATTTGTGGCTTCCACTACTCCTTCTGGAGTAAATGAGTTACTTAGTCTCTCTGATTTTACCTAAATGTATTGAATATACATAATATCCTCCATTATATCTCTGCTGCCCACATCATTAACTCTCTCTGTCGTCGTCCTCTTCTTTCTCTGTAATTAGGCTACCTCATCCAGACAGTGAGCACCATGCGATCTGTAAAACAGCCTGCCCAGTCCTGTCTTAACCAATATAACTGATGATACATGACTGATCACGCGGACCATGTAGAATTCTACATGGCCAAAGCCCTTAGAATTTCACGGCAGGAAAATCACAGTTCATTTCTCCTTCGTTTCCCCTCCAGTGCAGCACTCGAGCAGAGTGCATTCATTTTTATGGTACACAAGACACAAATTGCTTTATTCAAGACTTTGAGGAATGAAATTGAATTTGCTGTGCACCAATTGTGCCTAGGAAAACAGGGCAGAATGTGGGTAAAGAGGAAGCTGAAGGAGGGAGAAAGCTTCGAAGCTGTGATGAATCGCGAGCACCGTGTCACGTTGAGAAAGCTCAAAAGCAAGTTGGAGAAAATTAGATAAATGCTGGCTTTTTGTGATTTCAGCTCTATTTACAACCTGGCTCAACTGCTTTCAGACTTGCTTTTCTTCTTTTTCTTCCTGGTAGCTTGATTGGAAAAGGTTCTTTCAGATCTTCAAGGGGTTTGAGGCCCCGTAGTTCTCTTTTGTTGTGATGTACTTGCACTAAGGAAGAAAATGAAAATGAGGAGGAACGAGGAAAAAGATTTATTTTAAAATGAACACATGTACATTGCTCTCAGCTGTAAAATATAATGTGTGAAGTGATAAACATGGCCCTGAACCCTCCAGCAAGACACACACACACACACACACACACACACAACAAACACCTTATGTGTTAAGTGCAAAGGTCAGGCTGAACTGTATGTGTGAGACACATGCATCTGCAGCTCCACACCATTTTAAAGTATTTTAAAGCCCACTCAGCTAATTAATGCCAGAAGTGAGTGTGAAGTCTGCTTGGCTGATGGAGTGCTTGCATCTTCTCAGAATGTCACAGGGTTTGAATTCTTATTGTTTTTGAAGCCTCTTCTTGACATAAACCTTATGGAAACTTCACAACCATATGCTTTGCTAAGTGTCTTAAATACCACAAGCATTTATTCTGTGTTTGGCCATTCTGAGAACTCTTTCCAAGAGATTATGGACTGTAATCACTACGACTATGTTCCATTCAGTTACAAGAGCACTGGTCGAGTCAAGTGCTGATGGCTAATAAGACCTTATTCATAGCTGACATTGCAGTTCATCTCAAAGCTGATGGATGGAGTTGAGGTCAGGGATCAGTGCAGGCCAGTTCCTTTCCAGCAGACTCAGCATGTCTTTATTGACTTCACTTTGCATGAGTGCATTGCATTGAAACAGGAAATGATCTCCTCCCAAAATTTTCTTTATCAGAGTGTCTATTTGGAGCGGCTCGGCATGTAGGACTGTTGCCTCACAGTAAGAAGGCATTGGGTTTAATCCCAGATGGGGACTCCTTTCTGGGTGATGTCCACAACAATTTACGATTTCACATTATCTAAAGATGAGATCAAATCCAACTTGTTTATGGTCTCATAAATATATATTTCATATATACACCTAAAAGGTTCACAAACCTTCAAGCACCATTGTATCAAATACTTTCATGTCCCCACAAAAACTGCTGTTTACTATGAATTCATTCATCCATCCATCCAGCCATTATCTTCCGCTAAATCCACATGGGGTTGCATGGGCAGCTGGCAACTCTGAGCGCAAGGGCAGGAACAACCCTAGACACCAATTAACCTAACATGCATGTCTTTGGACTGTGGAAGGAAAATGGAGTACCCGGAGAAATCCATGCAGACACAGGAGGAAATGCTGCTTCACCCTGGCATTGAACCCACTGAGCCACCATGCTGCCTGCACTATGAATTCAGTGTGACTTGTTTGACTGCTAAACTGTTACAAATGATTCATTACTCAAGATTACTCTTTTATAATATGGATCCAGTGTGCTCGAGATCTGATGCTTGAGATTTTAGATGGTGATTACTGGTTTCTGTGGTTTCTTAAGGAGCTTTTGGCATGAATCAGTTACAATTACAGCGCCTGTTGAAAGGCAGCGTCCTATGACAATGTTGTATCAAGAGTAATTAAAGGTTTATGATGACTCAGTTTACCTCCAGTGTTTGTTTTTTGGGTTAGCCCTCAATTACCATAAGGTGGCCAGTCCATGTCATATATGGCTTTGTATTTATGCATCTATACAATGTCTACCTATCTTTCATTCCTTCTGCAAGTGTGATCTTGTTGCCAGAAATTGCATCAGAATCTATTATAAATGCACCCAAGCATATATGCATCTATCTGTATTACTAATGCATTAAAAGGTGACGAAATGACTGCTTCCCTTCACTGTTTTTACCTTTTTTCCCATTCTCGCTAGTTGACATAATCTTGCTCAGCTTGTGAACCAGCACAGAAGACAAGTGATAATTGGGTGCTTGGTTTTGATGAAGTGTTATTGTTTTGGTTGTGGCCCAGTTGTGAAGAGGAAAATGGAAAAGAAAGTGATATGTTGTGCAGCCTTACTTGTTCTCTGAGCTGTAATTTTAATTCCATAAAGTCAGGCTCATTTATAAAACTCAAAATACCAAGCTTGTCAAAATGGGCTATTCAGGTTTTTAACAATCAACAGCCCCCCCAGGTTTAGGGCAGATTTATAGTTTAAGATTTATAAAGATAGGGCTGTATGGCTTGGAGAGATGCCAATGGTACACCTCCAAAATCGTTACGGCACATTATGTGATACGGTGACTCGTTGAGCAGGGAGGAACATTTGCGTTCATGCATTATTCAGATGATGTTATTCAAAGTGACTTACAATTAAGCTGAAAAGCTGAAGTTTAAAGGCCAGTGACAGTAAGTAGCAGCGACAGGAAATGGGATTCAAACTCTTAACCTTCTAAGAAGCATTACAGAGACTTAACTTGCTAATAATAGAACATGACCAAAACAAAACTACACTGCTCACATAAATTAGGGGATATTTCATTAGGGGGTGTTTCATTTTGAAATATACCATAATTTGTGTGAGCAGTGTAGAATACCAGAACCCAGAAAAAATGAGCAGTTTCATGGTTTGGAAAAATAGATCAGAACATATACCCAACAACAAACTGATTGATCATGATTACGTTTCAAATTAAATGTCTTAATAAACTTTTAAAACAATGTATTCATGTAACGGGCAGCACGGCGGCTCGGTGGGTAGCACCGCTGCTTCACAGCAAGAAGTTCCCGGCTTTAATCCCAGGGTGGTGCTGCCTGGGTCCTTTCTGAGTCTGCATGTCCTCCCTGTGTCTGTGTGGGTTTACTCCGTGTACTCCGGTTTCCTCCCACAGTCCAAAAGGCATGCGTGGTAGGTGAATTGGTGTCTCTAAAAGTAGTCCTTAGTGTGTGCATGACTGTGTGTGTGCCCTACGATGGATTGGCGCCCTGTCTAGGGTTTTTCCTCCCCTTGTTGCCAGGTGGGCACTGGCTGGCTCGCGACCCCATGTGGATTAAGCTGAAGATAATGGGTGGATGGATGATATTTATGTGACATAAGTACACACTTTGTTAGGGTGTCACCGTCATTCAGAGATCAAGGTTCCACTGCCTGTGTGGTGACTGTATGTTCTCCCTGTATCTGCATGAGCTTCCTCTGGGTGCGTCCATTTCCTCCCGCATTCCAAAGACTTGCGTTTGGTCAGTTGACCTCTCTAAAATGTGTCCCACTAGTTCATTATTGCCATTTTAAAAAAAAAAAGAGTTTTATAGGAAATAATTGTAACGAAACAAAATATGGCACATTTTCATATAAATATTGCAAAAAAAGAATGCATGTAAAAATAAAAATTTACAGAGGCAAGTACAAATCAGCTGTTTGACCAAGTAAAAAGATAACATAAAACATATGACACCATATGCACATACCATAGGTGTCAGGATGACACATTCTCACTTGCTTTTGGCCTGTATCATCCTCCATAGCCTGTGTAGAACTGTGTATTCTGCCATGGACAAAGCTAAAACAAATCTGCACTTCTGAATGTTTATATACATACATTGTAAAACGTATTAAAATCGAATCTACATTTTGAAAAATTTGGGTACCATCCCAGAATAACCATTTTGTGTTTTAATAGGATTTTTGGGAGAACTTTAGTTGATGTGTAAGAATTATAAGACACAGAAAGATGGAGGACCTCAGGTGGTACAGCTGTCTACACTAGCTGCCAGTGCGGAGACCCTTGTTTGAGTCCAACCATTGCCTTCAGGTCACATACAGGCACAAGTGGCTGTGTGAGAGGGAGGTGAAGCTGGATCATCCTGGGACATACTTATACCTGCGCCTTGGCTTCTGCAGAATGGACTCCTCTGCAACCCTGACTAGGACAAGTGGGCTTAAAGCATGGGAGTGGAGAAATCAAATGTTATTTTATGTCAAACGTATGTCAGATGTTCCGGGAATTGTTTGTGTTAGCTTCTCAAATCAACAAAATATTTAATGTGATGAGAGGTAAACAGCAAATGTGATTTGAAATGCTTTAAGAGTACACAAATTCCGGTTATGCTGGACGCCGAGACAGACAAACAGGTTTATTTACAAGTGACATGGTAAAAACAGTGATAACAAGACAGCAAATAAACATGGAAACACTCTTTAACTCCCACAGTCTAAAGACATTTTTTAGGTCAGCTGATTATAATTAAACTAAAGCATGTCTTCGGACTGTGGGAGGAAACCGAGCACCCAGAGTAAACCCACGTGGACATGGGGAGGCTCCGTCTGGGACCTTATGGATACCTAGGTGATAGTGTCTAAATACTGTGAGTTCAAAATAAAGCAAAACACTCCAGTAATTCTTTGTTTTCTGTGCTAACATGCACAGGGTAACCCAAGACCATGAGTGATGTGTACATTAACCAAAGATGTATTCATGTGGTTTTTAATTTGAACAGTAATTCCAGACCACACGCGTTTAAAGAAGGATCTTCATGGAAAGTACATGGCGTTTCTTAGAAAACAATCCACTGCTGTTTGCGTAATCTCAGAACCATCAAGCAGGAAATTGCCTGACTACTTTGGTGATTTCACATTACTGATTCTAATATAATAAAGGATGCCTCTAAAGAACATCATCCACATTGTGTGCATTTCATTAAAAAGGGATGCAGCTCTGGCCACGATTGAGGTGGCTGGACTGAATAGAAGATGATTGTTTAAATAGTGTATGTGCGCACCACGGACTTGGCAACGTGGACTTTATTGTGTGTGGTAAATTGTCGAGTAAGCAGAGGACAGACCACACAGTTAGAACATGTTTTGTGTATTATGTAAATACAATTTTAGAACAAAGGGTTTTTTTTTCTTACATTGATTCACATATTTGCAATGCCATCATAGAATGCCAACAAAAACATCTTTCAACTCGTTACCTTGTAATCAGTGTGACATTTATACACTATCCTGTAACAAGTAAATTACTTTCAGACTGAGTGGTACGTGTTAAAAGAGGACACATCACTGTTAACTGTGTTCAACAAGAAGTCTGATGTCATTTTTTATTTCTAGTTTATATCATTGTGTGATGGTCTGACAAATAGTACTAACAAATGTTTTTAATTAAATCCTGCCTTCTTTTTATTATTGTTTTCTATAAACAGTCTGTGGTTGCCAGAGTGGATTTTGCTGTATTAAAACACTATTTACACATATTTAATGTGCTTTTATTAAAATGTATAATGAAACGGTTGGGACAGGATGGAATTCACAATTAAAAAAGTGTGGCAAGATTTCTTACATTTACTTTGAATTTAATTTAATTGCAATGAGATTGAACCCAAGATATGTCTAGATTTCTCTATCTAGATTTCTCTGATCAACTGTATTTCACTTTCTAATATGCATTAATTCCTGATTTTCAGAGCCGCCTTCCAAAAAATCAGGGACAGTAAAGCATTTACCACATTTCTCACCACATTTAAAATATGTTTTGGCACAGATGATACAAAGTGATTTAGTGTTTCAGGTGTTTTATCTTAAGATCATCTTTGGTCCAGAGCACACAGCATACATTTTCCAAAAAATGTCTAGAATACTATTTGTCTAATCACTATACACATTAACACTTTGTGATGGTCTGTCCTAGATGAGTCCAAGCCCAGAGAAGTTGATCCTGCACATGGTTAACATGGTTTCTTTTTATGCAATTTTAAGTGGTAATTGTAATTGTCGAGCTGGACAAAGAGTTGTAAATTGTGGTTCTATCAGCTATCGATGAATGAAGGTTCATAGATCACTTTTTAGTTTAGGATTGTGTCCTTTTCCTTTATGCACTGAATTTCCTCCCAATTGCTTGAATCATTTAAATAATAGAATGTACTGTAGAAAAGAAAATGGGTCAATCCCATCCAGTATTTGTTCGAGCAACATTGTTTTTAATCATTTCAATAATTTTTACATTAATCTGCCAACAAACTGAAGATCCTCTGCCCATCTTTGCTCCTCATCACTGTTCTTGTCCCAACTTTTTTGGAATGTCTTCAGGCCTGAAATGCACAACTAGGTGTATATTAATAAACAAAAGGAACCAGGCAAGGAATGATATTTATTGGGTTCATACCAGAGATGGGCACTCGAGTAAGCAACTCAAGTTGAAGTCGCACTTAAGTCGCCTAGAATAAGATTTCAGACTTCACTTGAAACTCGTTCCTAATGACTCTCGACTCGACTCGTACTCGTCCAAAATGACTCGTGAACATTAAGAGTCAGTCCGTTATCCAGGCACTGTGCCATTTTTCTGTACTTTTATTTAGGTGATTTGAGACGCAGCCCCTTGTCTCGTGACGTATCACAACATCTGCTTATCGGGAGCGGGAAATCGTCAAATGTAAGCAAATGAGGGTAGCATGGCTTCGGCTACAGGGAATTTAAAGTTCTTGGATATAACCGAAGGGTGGCAAAATGTAACATTTGCTCTGTGTTTTAAAATGTTAATGAGAGCTCAAGAACAAAGAAATGTCATTTTTTTTTGTATAAAAAAAGTCATAGAATTTAAAGAGAAGCATTGGAGTAAAAAATACAGTTGTGTTTTACACAAAGTTCGTCTGTAAAAATGACTTGGACTTGTATTTTTCAACCTATGAACATCTCTGGTTCATACTGACTGCAGTGAAATAAATGTCAAAGTAAATGTAAGAAAAACAATTTTAATCCACAGTTTGCGTATTGTCCCATATGAAATCATTGCATCGGTTGAAGCAGTTTTACTCTGTGTTTACATCCTGCCACATTATTAGCCACAATTATCAACCAGCTTCATGTTCACGTAATGTTAATCCATGCACAGTTGTGTGTTAGTCCTCTAATTTTTTTAACGAGTTGTTTCTAATCAAAATTTAAATTCAAATGTATTTATATAAATACATTTTTTACAATGGTGCAAAGCAGATTTGTAATGTTATATCTTGCCAATTGGCCAATCCCAAATTGAGCAAGCCCAGGGCAACAGTGGCAAGGAAAAATCTTTGAATAAAGAAGAAAGAAACCTTGGGAGGACCAAGTCTCAAAAGAGACCCATCCTCCTTGGGTGGCCTAGATGTTAATTAAATAACTACATTGTAATAATAGTTAAATTAAGTAAATAATAAAATTTTAATTAATAATAAAATTTTAATTGGTAATAAAATTATTATTATTATATTATTGTTAATGAAGACCAGAAGAGTGATGCTGAGGTGGAGGAACGTCCAAGTGTGAGGTACTGGAACTGGTCCCGAAACATCACCTCAGGGAAAATAGAAAATGTAGTTACTTATGTGTTAGGAGCACAGAGTCTATTATCAGTCCCTGATCTTTTTTAAGCTGTGAGTATGTTTGGCAGCATGTACATAAACTTGTGTTGGTGTTGTGGTTGTGATGGGGGGAAGCAATTGTGCTAGAAAACGCTAGGAGCTCATTAGTGGTAGCACCTGTTCTAGCTGTCCCAATATAGCCCCTATCTGTATTGTGTACTTCACTTATGTGTCTTTACAGTGAATGGAGCCATACATGGCACAAACCAATAAGTTGAAAGTCTACCTGTTTATTTTTTTTTATAGACTCTTATCTTGACCTTTTTCTATTATTGAATCCATCTATATGGGTGCAGTCTACTGGGAAGTCAAATAAAAGAAAATGCAGCACAGTTGGTAAATTCACCATGGGTTGTAGGCTTTGCCGTGTCCATCCATCAGTCTTGTCACTTTGTGCCTTTGTGAGGATTCTTGTATTCTGCATTGTTTTTAGTGGACCTAAAAAAACCGAGCATGGTTTGCAAGGCAGGTTTTCAAATAAAACAAGGTCAACGCAGTCAAAATCAAATCTCTGTCCTCAGAGATTCCACTCCATTTTCTCCGAGTAGTTTGGCAAAAACAATCAAAAGAGTCAAACACAATTTACCCACGATATGCCGCAGCTGACATTTCACAACTTAATAAGAAACAAAAATAGCTTATTCGGTCCAAATACAGCTAGATCTGCTTTATAATGTAATACAACTCTACACAGTCAGCATATGTCCACGTATTCTGGTGCATTCAAGTTCATGCTATTTGCATTGCTATAAATGTCACGTTCTCCATCTGCAGGCAGTAAAGTTCAATATTTGTTCCTGTGCACTTGATCTATATCCCAAGGCTCAGCTACATATAATCGTCTGCTTTGACAATAATCGTAGTGGAAGGAAGTCAGGTCTGAAATCAATCTTCAGTTTCTGCATTCCTCCTGTGGGGCAAAACCCTCCACGATCTCTGTGACGCTGCAGACATAGCGGAAATCTGATTGAGAACAGCATGTTGTTCTGAGGGAGCTCAGAGGCCATGATGAACTGTTTGTTTTGCTGCTGCTTCGTAGATATGGATGGGGTCTTTAAGCAAAGCCTGAATGAGTCAGCATCCATGTGATTTCTGCAATGTTTGTTGATTGTGAGGAATAACCACGTCTTACAGATTGTGTACTAAAGTAGGAGAAATTTGATTTGTGTTCAACATCTGAATTCTTTTTTGTGTGTAGGCCAGGTGACAAAATTCCCATGTAAAAGTTACTTTCGCCACTGCTTTATTCTGGTTGAAGTCATGGTGGATCTCTTATTTTGGGTGCATTACATTACAGCACTCAATAGGTTCTTGTCAATGTTATTTAAATGATTTGCTTCAGAGCTACATAGTTGGAGCACTATGACCGTGTCTCACTTCCTTCCTCAGACGGAATGGTATGGAGAAACACCTCTTCAAACAATACCTAAAATAATGCTTCTTCTAACCTTTGCACTTTTGTTCTACCAGCTCTTTTTATGTATTTTTGTCCACCTATCCTGCAGCCATTAGGATTTATTATATTTACCATTACTTTATAAATATTACTTACCATATTTA
The DNA here is from genome assembly GCA_034780255.1 of Parotocinclus maculicauda. Taxonomy (NCBI): domain Eukaryota; kingdom Metazoa; phylum Chordata; class Actinopteri; order Siluriformes; family Loricariidae; genus Parotocinclus; species Parotocinclus maculicauda. Next base: position 11,896 of record JAUZSU010192688.1, on the reverse strand, counting down.
TACACTTTGTTATTCTGCAATTGAGTCATTTCGCCAAATGCGTGCCATTTGCATGTTATAACTCTTAAAACTTAAAGTACCAAAAATAAGTTATTATTCATATTGAATATTTGAAGGCACCATGGTGGCACGGTGGGTGGCACCACTGCCTCACAGCAAGAAGGTCCCAAATTCAATCCCAGGGTGAAACGGTCTGGGTCCTTTCTGTGTGGAGTCTGCATATCCTCCCTGTGTCTGTATGGGTTTACTCCGGGTACTCCGGTTTCCTCCCACAGTCCAAAGACATGCATGTTAGGTTAACTGATGTCTCTAAAAGTGGCCCTCAGTGTGTGTGTGCCCTACGATGGATTGGCGTCCCATTTAGGGTTGTTCCTGCTCTTGTGCCCAGAGTTGCTGAATTTGCCAAAGTTGTGAATTAAGCGGAATATAATGAATGAATGAATGAATGAATATTTGTTCATTTCAGGCAACTTTATTTTATTTTTACGTTGTTTCTCCTATTACTGGTATTCAGTAAAAATGTATATATTTTTACCATAAACAAATAACATCTAAATATAATTTAGATAGTAAGTTTACTGACCCATGGGAAGTAACCAGAGAATATGGACAGAACATGCCAAACTCCACACAAACAGCACATGAATCTCAGTACTATACCTGAGAGGCTCCAAATACCTGCTTTGCTGTAATGGTATCTTTATAGATGGAATTAGATCTTAGCAACGTAAACACCACTCTGAACACGAATGTGGTCGTTGGTCCGGTTTGCTTTGGATGTGTTCACACTATAAATGGTCTTCTGATTACTGAATGTGTATGCAAGCAGTGGCAGGTGGTGGGTGAGTGATTGATGGGAGACAAGCTTCCCTCAGGCTCCAGCTGTCACACATCTCTGGTGCTGATGATCATTCCAGCTTCGGTGTACACATCTCTTTAGCCACACCGCAGCCAGACATGTCAAACATGACACAGTGTGTGCTTTCTGTATACACGGCTGTTTAGCTACTTATAAATATTCATGCTTGAATCTCAACGGTTTCTTAAGGTCTTGAAATCTTTGGTGTTATGAAGCTAGGCATAGACGTACACCTATGGGCTATTCAGTTTATCACATATATTAATGGTAATGCTTCAGATTTGTGTTTATAATCTGTTAACTTTCTTCTTGGCCGGTGGCATTTCCCGTGGAATCCTTCTATTTTTCTTTCAGCACGACGCGTAAGATTTATGGGTGTTTATACATATAAAGCCAATGCAAATATTCATGCACTAGTCTAGGTTTTGTCTAGTCTCTGATATCAACCAAATGTTGTATGATATTGCTTGACATGCGCACATCCCATCTTCAAAAAACTCACAAACATTTTTAAAGTGACCTACGTACAGTATATCTGACATTCTATATCCGACATGCATGTGCAAAAGAGCACCGCTTTTCCTGACCTGCTTGTCCAATCAAAATGGAGCCAACAGTAAGAGGCACTTCATTAATAGTCATGTAAAAAAAAGGAAACGTTATTTGGCCACGGCCATTTCTTTGGTTTGCGTCCTTGGTTTTTTTTAACTTTGCTTTTAAGCTTTTTATTTTTCTATGACATTGCAGTCATGTCCAATCTTCTTGCTTTTAGCCATTTCTTAAGAAATGTGCCTTTAAATTTGTTTGCACAGAGACATCACGTCAAACATTGATGAGGTCTGTTACACAGAAAACCTCCTTTACTGCTGTCATCTATTTTCCTTTCTTCTTAGCACGCATTTATGACAAATGCAGGGTTGGAATTAGGTAAAAGTCACACAAAATATTACAAATGTGGGATAACTGTAGCATCTGATTTATTATTTTTTGTGCAATTGATTCTGTTACTATTTGCAGTTAAGCTATTCTGATTCAGAAACCTGAGTGGAATATTTGTTTTTCTGTAGGCCGAACAAATTAAAGCCAGCGACTTAATAAAGACCAGCAGACTACGGTGGTGTCAATATAAACAGTGCACAGCTGCATATCAAGTATACATGAATTAAAAATAAAGGTCCTTCTTTTTCCTTTTCCTCTACCTGTTTATTCTTTCTGCAACAACTGATTGACTTATGTCCACATTGTGTATATACTAAAATGAACTCTGTATCAACTTGACCCAATACAGGTATTACATTTTTTTATCCGTGACAAATTATTGCGTCAATTGTCTTTATCCTGATTGCGAGACTGCAATCAAAGGAAAGGAAATAAGCCTGGTGGAAAAATTTTAGCCCTGACACAGTGGATCCGCATTGATGTCAACCAGATTTTATCCCAACCTTTTTTCCTGTGAGAGGAATCCCTCAGCGCTACATGTCTTTTGGAAAATCAGGAGCTCATTGGTTGGGGACCTTTAGGGGTTATGCCATTCCGAGGTTATATTACCGCATGCTGCATAATTCATTTTCCTTATCATGTGATTTTATCCAGCCTTAGTTTCAGAAGAGAGGTGGTCATATATCATCCGTTTGCTGCGCTAGATTACTAAACAGAGATAAACAAAAGCTCCAAAAAATACAGAGGTGACACAGGAGTCTGCTATATTATTTAAAGTAGACATGGATTCATGCACATTATGCAATAGATAGCCATACATAATTCATAGGAATTGTATGTTAAAAAAAGTGGCCGTGCTGGACTGTGTTTGCATAAAGTCATGGGAAACAACCTTGACCCAGACCCTCATCATTACCTTATCTATGTATGTTTATATATATATATATATATATATATAAATATATATATATATATATATATATATATATATATATACACAAGTGGCTTCATTTCAATTCTGATGATGTAAGCCAGGACTGTTCCACTGATCCCTTACTTATCAAATGTTGTCCTTTACAAAGTGCTCACCGGATTAGTGCCAAGAAATGCTGTAAGCAGTCATTTTTATTAAAGATATAAAACATTTAAGGAGTTGGGGTGGTTTGGTATAAAGCAAGTCAAGTCAAATTTAAATATAGTTATATATATATAGTTAGTTTAATTAAGCTTAGAAAAATGTACTTCTTATATTTTTGTAAAACTAAGCAATGGAAAGTAATTATAATTAATAAAATACAATACATTAAGTAAAACATAGTAATATACTGAGCTGGATAATTAAAATATCATATAATATTATGATGAGTATAATAAAATAGAGAATATAAAGTTATATAAGACAATGATATATACAGTAGAATTTAAATATTTAATATAATAACATAGAGAAAATACAGTTCAGCAGTAGTTTTCTGTTCTCAGCAGAAATGTTTAGTTGGCATGATATAATCAGTGTAGAAAAGAGGAGGGGGAGTCATTGCCCCCTAATGCTCTCTGAGTAACGGTACTGAAACTGATAAAGAAAGAACAGCGTGTTTGGAATCCAAACTCTAGATGTAATATTCTGACAGAAAGTAACAATAACATCACTTCATCTATTTGTTTGAAGAGTCTGGTGCGTTTGTCAGGTGGGTCTTAAGGGTGTTTGCCAGAGTCTTTGTGCAGATTTTCAGAGGAGGTAGATGCACTACTGAGAAGCCATACAGTGTTTATCCTGAGCATTGAGTGCAGCTCAAAATGAGGTCTGCCCATACAGCCGTTAACTGCGAAGTGATCTGGTACTGAGGAGGAGAATAGGTGATAAATTACTTGTAGGTCAAAGACATTTACAACATTTACAGCATTCAGCAGACGCCCTTATCCAGAGCGACTTACATATTATAACTGGAACAGTCTTACAATTCAAGAAATTAAGGTTAATTAGGGTTAAGGGTCTTGCTTAAGAACCCAACTGTGGCAGCTTGGCAGAGGTGGGATTTGAACCCAGGACCATCAGGTTCATTCAGATCCAGAGTCCAGTACCTTAACCGCTAGGCTACCGCAGTGTTCCAAAGACAATCGTAGAGGAAACTGCAGAGTTTCTGAATAAAAGGATTGTTGTTCTATGTTTGCATACATTTCTGTTATGTTTAGCCATGTAGCAGATTCACAGAAATGTCATTACATAAGAGAAAAGGAACAAAATCAATCCTACTCTCATCAGGAAGTCAAGACTTTACATGCGAAGGGTTAATACTTCCTTTATAAGAATATTGGTGCATGGTAGGCTCTTTGTGTTATGCAGTAATTTTCAGCTTTTCATTTACCATGTGCCAAAGACATTTCAGACTACTGCATTATTGCATTGTAAATATAAATGGTATATATGGGGTATTTTTAAAAGAAAATGAAACCTAAATACATAAATTAATTACCACTGAATAAATGAGGTATTGATAAGTGACCAAAAAGACTGATACTTTTGTTTCACAGAACCCAAAAAATGCATTGACATTATTACGAACAACATGGAAGATCAGCCAGATTGAACAGTCCGGGCACATACAAAGACTAATGCCATATTACAAACAATGCACAATAAACTTTTTGACTGTGTTAGCCTAGATGGTCTTTAAATCCCACTTCTGGCAAGCTGCCACAGTTTCTTCCTTAAGCAAGATTAAAATTTGCAACTACATTTAAAAACAACAAGCCACAACTACCTGTAACTACCAGTATTTGTAAGTGATTCTATATCAAATTAATTCCAAAGTCACTTAGGATAAGTGGCAACCGTGGACCTCCACTCTTAAACTCACACCTCTAGTCATGGATAAGCAGCATTGATTGGGAGTTTATTAGCTGTTTATATCCCAAATCACCTGGACCTAAATTGGAAATGTTTATTTATTATTACTGTGTAACTTAGTACTATAATTATTAAGACCTGAGTCGTTGAAGTGAAAGGACTTTGATCGGATGGTTGTTAAACGGCGCTTACCTGTATTGGCTTTTGGACTCAACCCCCCTCCACCTTGAATACAAGTCTACAGCTACTTATCAGCCAGCTCACATGTATTAGTTAACACATGCTGTGCCTTCACAGGAGGTCCTACACTTTCACTCTTAAGAAATCCAGATGATGTGAACAATATGTAACCATAAACCTGACCTCCTTGTTCAGGCTTTCTGCAAATTCACATGAAAATTGATGAAAAATATTTTAACTATCCATCCATCCATCCATCCATCCATTACTCCATTACATTCCACTTGTTACGGGGCAGCAACCTAAGCAGAGAGGCCCAGACCTCTCTCTCCCAAGCCACCTCCACAAGCTCTACTGGGGGATTCCGAGGCATTCCCAGACCAGCTGGGAAATGTAATCCCGCCAGCATGTCCTGGGTCTTCCCTGGGGTCTCCTGCATGTTGGACTTGCCTGGAACACCTCCCATCCTAACCTGATGCCCGAACCACCTCAAGCAATATCTTTAGATGTGGAGGAGTAGTGGCTCTACTTATTGTCTCCCCTGTATGACCGAAGTTCTCACCCTCTAACCGTCTCTAAAGAAGAGTTCAGACACCCTGTTGAGACGTCGATCTGCCTGTCGAGCTCCCTTACCTTACCAACACTCATGAACAAGACCCAGAGATACTTGCTCAAACTTGAGGCAAGAGCTCCTCCCTGTCCCAGAGAGGACTCTCCACCCTTTTCCAACTGAGAACAATGGCCCAATAAAAATAATAGTAAATAGTTTAATAAAATTTAACCATCGAAAATATAATGCACTGAGAAGCCATGTACAGACGTGCGTTTGGGCCATCTCCAACTGGTTACAATGGGGAGCACAATGGGCCACAAATTACAGAGGCGGCACACTACTGCCATGGTGGACAAAATGACAGAAAAGCACCATGCAGGTGGAGCTTAATTTTAAAGTAACTAGCTAATAATTACAATCACAGCTGCTGCATTGGCTGTATAGCCTATCTGATTAAAACTTTGATATGTGAGAGGTCATGGCAACATGAGGCAACGAAAATTGGGGTTTCACAAAACTGGAATTTAAGGTTAGGGCTTCTATTCAGAAAGATTTTGCTTTACAAATAAGTTGGTTTAAGAAAAACAAACCTTTACCCAAGGAAAAAAGCAGTATGGTATGATGAGTGAACTTTAATTTGCTACGTTCTGGTTTGGTATCAAGCTATGGGTGCCTTTTACCTAAGACATCTCCAGTGGAGTACAGTGGAGTCCTCCTTGATGGTACACCATCTTTTGGAAATCTTTAGTTTTAGTAATTATTTTGCATCAATATATAACAATTAAATATGAGGCAAATTTAAGTCAAAGTCAGTTTTATTTCTATAGTGCTTTATCTAAGATTGTCTCAAAGCAGCTTTACAATTATCTGGGCTTGAAGTCCTAGGGCAACAGTGTCAAGGAAAAAAGTCTCTAAATGTTATAAGGGAGAAACCTTGTAAGGAACCTTGGTATGGTCTTGTTCCAACTACATGTTTTATCATAAAGAGTGGATAAAAATGACTTTACTAAGTAAGGTATAATATTTATATAATTTATATAATATTTAATATTGGCCAAATGTCTGCAAATATTGTGATATATTTTTTTACAATATTGCCCACCCCTACATTAATGACTAATAACTTAACAATAGTAAAAGTTTAAATGCACAGAGGCTACGTATGAACAAACTAGATATAATATATACTGGGAAAATATTAAACAGAATACATTATTATAAAGAGTATAATAAATGGAAAATAAAAAGCTATCACATATAGGACAATAGTACATACCAATAAAAGGACAGGAACTGATACCAGAAGAACAGCTTTCGTGGAGCTGTAGCTGGTCTCAAGTACTTAAACTGGTACCAGTAAAAAAACCAATTACACCAAATGGTGCATACTAATAATTCATAATAACCCTATGCAATAGAAAAGGACTAGCATGAACATTTTACTAAGTATTATATATATACACACACATACAGGATGAAGAAGGGATTAAATAGTGGACTGTGGTGGAGTAGTGGTAAACTAGGACTATGATTAGGACTATGGACCAGAAAGTCCAAGGTTCAAATCCCACCTCTGACAAGCTGCCGCAATTGGGTCCCTGAGCAAGGCCCTTAACCCACAATTGCTTGAATTATAAGACTGTAAGTATTGTAAGTCGCTCTGAATAAGGGCATCTGCTAAATGACATAAACGTAAATATCAAACCTCGGAATTCAAACGCCTCCTCACTCGAATCAGTCTATGGGTGCGATTTCAGTCACAACCTCAGTCTGAGTGCTGTTCCAGTGATAAGACTTTGGTTTTAGTGGCTATAAAGTTTCATTTTATTTTCACTTGTTTCAATTTTTTTATTTTTCAATGATTTAATGTCTTTATTAATTATCATCATTATTCCTTTTCTTTATTCACACAATTAATCATTAATTACATATAGGCATAAAAACATCATTATTTTCAGGTCGTAATGGAATTATTTTTTGATTAAATACTATTTTCATTACTTCTTATGAAGAATTGATTTTGACTTCAAACAGCCGAGGTTCCATCATACCAATTCAGTCTATTTGTACTAGATCGGATAGAATGCATTGCTCTTGTATATTGATGAGCCTTGGGCACCAACACTGTCTGTGCAAAGTAATAGGAATTGTTTTGTCACTGTGTATCTGTAAGAAGCTAGATGTAATAGAAACTCAACATGCATATTTAATTAGACTTCGATATTTTGTGTTCCTCTTTTATGTATGCATGTGGTCAGCTTTAGAGGAAATGTTCAAAGGCTCACTCGCAGACATGAATTACTAACCTCCTGTTTGACTTACACACCACTGCTGACCGGGCGCACCCCACAAGCCGTGCTATTTAGGGAATGCTCCATCCCAGTCGTCTGGCTATAACGATTTGTCCCTTGCTAAAGTGGCTCAAGTCTTTACTTTTGAATAACTTTCTCATAACCATATATCGACTAAACAAGCCAACTGTTTCCTTACTGTATATTTTAGCCCAGACTTTTAACATGTGCTGTTATAATGAGATAATCAGCGTCATTTGGTGTTCAGTCTGTTCGTGGTATTATGTTTTTGAGTGATCAGTGTACATGTATGCACCATTTAACCATCCTCATTATGTCATGTTGACTGAAATAGACGCTGATTGAACATTGCCATAGTCATACAGCACTTTAGATTTTATTTTCAACCGTAATTAAGCAACAATACATTCAAGGTTCATGAAATAAAATAACGTGAGACATTGGCACTGATGTACCGCAGTTGTAGGCAGGAGGCCAAGGATCAGTCCCAGTACATCCTGCTAGAGCACAAACCTGGAATATATCATTATAACTATACCACAGTTATCTGTTATCACTGAGTTCTTAGATTTAAAGATAAAGAGTGCGGAATAAAATGGTTTGTTTATCAACACTCCTTAACAGAACTTATCTATATAGTCAATAAACACAAATATAAGTTTGAATTAAATAAAAAAAACATTTATTTACATTTACCTAATAAATGGGTCAGATTATAATTCAGGCTGTTACTAAGAAACACTAATCTACTAACAGAAGAAAATGTGAGTGAGATCTTTGTTAAAGACTACAATCCTGTTATAATTTCCCTTGCTTGACTAGTGAATGTAAATTTGGAAAAAATAAGCTATTAATATTATCAATTAAGAGTTAAAAAGAGCATCAGCAGCTTTGTTGTATTAAGAACTGCACTTAACAGATTCCTAAATGAACCTTTGATCAGCCGTGTATGGGGTTTAATGAAAGATCCAGAGTTCACACCAACAAACAAAGACTTGAGTGTTGTGAAGAAAATAAGATGATAAAATAAGAAATAAGAAAGAACTGAGATTACAGAACCAACGAAGCTGCTGATGCTGTATAACTCTCACTTTACATGAGAGCATAACTGCTTGATTTAATGTAATGATTTAGTTTTTCTGCCCTTCCAACACACCCAAATCCTTGTTTGGATCATTAATTGCTTCATTGTCAAATTTAAATTAAAATAAATGTCTTCAAAGCCAATAGATTTTATAAACTTTGTATAATTTATTTTTGCTTTCTTATTGCTCTAACACTGTGCAATATTGGCATTCCTAGAACATCTTTCAGCCAATCAAATTGTGGTGGAATTACTGTGGTATAGTATTAATTAAAACAACAATATGGAACCATTTAGTACAACATTGTACTGTACAATGCAATTATTCTTATCTTTGATGCATCAATAGTATGTTTTTTTCTATCTTTTAAGATTGTGATTCTCTTCTCTATCATTCAGACATGAATTACATTTAATATGACAGTTTTATATTTCCTATTATAATTTGTGAGTCCTTGCTAAGTCCTTATTTAAGCAAACAGATGTTGATCAGATGGATGTTAAACAGAGCATACCTGTGCACGTACAGTATAATCAGTAAACCAACACATTTGTAATGAATACATTTTCATTCTAATTCTAGTACAATTAGAATCTAATTCACCGTTATTTAATTATTTGGATTTTATGAGTTTGAACAGTTCTAATCAAACCCACCCCTCTGCTCTCAGTCTCCTTCAGGGTCTTTGCTGCTGTCGCATAACACTTCTCAGCTCTTAATTAAACGCCTTTATTCTGCACATTTCTAACACCAAGTCCTAACATTGTGACAGTGTGTGCCTCCCAAGGACATGTCAGCCCAACCCAGACAGGGCCATGACCCTAACTTAGTTCCATACAGCACTAATTAGGGCAGCTTCCCCTGGGTCTTTCGCCTTGGCGTGGTAAGGGAATGTGGTGATAGGAGAGCCAGCCAACTTTGCTGACCTTGCTCTCTGACAGCCAATGGCATTTCAGACTGCTGTGTGATGCATTATACACCACTGTTTCACACGCCGTAACAAGTCTTTCAGCATGCTATGATGCAACCTTGGCCTGTGCCCTTACAAAAAGATTTCTTTTTTCAAAGCAACAACAAAGCATCCAAAATATTAAAGGGTCACACAACAGGAGAAAAACTAATACATAAAGCTGTTGTGATTTTTCTTACAGTACTGATTGTTTATCTACATATTGGCCTTTGCTCGCTGATATTGCTGAAGGCTATAATATGAATATGTACTTTTAAACCAATTATCAGCATCCTATGTGCTTACAGCTTTGTTGCACCAGTTTGTGGAACAACAGCATGGCAATGCTTAGTTGCGTAAAGCATCTTCCCTGGAATTCCCTAAATTAAGTGTGGAGAAAATATTTGGGATAAATAGAAGCACATTCTTGCAGTTCTGAGACTCCCAAGATTCTCAAAGAGGGAATCTGCTTGAAGTATGTGCCTCTGCATGATGATCAAGGGTGACACAGCTCTCCATGTTACACCAGTAAACCTTTTCAGCAGAATGGAAAACAGAGCAAAAATGACCACATAATTGACTGAACGAAAATGGAGCTTCATAAAGCTTAGATTCTGATTTGCAATGACATATAACTTGAGTTAACAGGCACGAAACATGGGCCCTTGAGTGCTGAGATAAAATATATGGTCAAATGAATATTTTCCATAGGTCCTACATTTGGATTTATTGAAGTCTTTACATTTACGGCATTTAGCAGACACCCTTATCCAGAGCAGCTTACAACTAATACAATCTTACAATTCAAGCAATGGTGGGTTAAGGGCCTTGCTTAAGGACCCAACAATGGCAGCTTGGCAGAAGTGGGATTTGAACCCTGGACCACCAGGTCCATTCAGATCCCGAGTCCAGTACCTTGACCGCTAGGCTACTGCAGTCTCTTGTCTTGAATCATCCATGTTGCAAACTGTGATGTGTTTTAAGGCAGTGGTCTATAGTACGAGCCTTCATTTTAAAAATGTGAATGGAATATTTAATTAGGAGCAAGTAAAGATTTGAATTGAAGTGCACCACTGCTTTCACAGAGTGTTTGTTGGGTCTGTCTCAATATCCAACGAGTGCCCTTGCTGCACAAAAACAAAAGTGTTGTGTTTATATTTATGTGCAGAATACATAAGGAGTATAAACATATATTGAAAATATAATACGGGGGGGAAATAAGTATTTGATACAATGCTGATCTTTCAGGTTTTTCGAACTACAAAGAATGGAGAAGTGTGTCATTTTTATTATATGTACTTCAACTGTGAGAGACAAAATGTAAAAATATCTATAATATCACATTGTACAATTTTTTTATAATTAATTTGCATTTTATTTTATGAAATAAGTATTTTATCACCCACCAAGCAGCAAGAATTATGGCTCTCACAGCCACCTATTCTGCACTCATTTACCTGTATTAATTGCACCTGCTTGAACTCGTTACCTGTATAAAAGACACCTGTCTACACATTCCATCAATCATGCTCCAACCTCTTCACCATGCCCAAGACCAAAAAGGACACCAGGGACAAATTCGAAGACCTGCACACGGCTGGGATGGGCTACAGGACAATAGGCAATAGCTTGGTAAGAAGGCAACAACTGTTGAAACAATTATTAGAAAATGTAAGAAACACAAGATGACTGTCAATCTTCCTCGGTCTGGGGCTCCATGCAAGATCTCACCTCATGGGGTAAGGATCATGCTGCGAAAGATCAGGAATAAGCCCAGAACTACACGGGAGGACCTGGTCAATGACCTGAAGAGAGCTGGGACCACAGTCTCAAAGATGACTGTTAGGAACACACTATGCCATCATGGATTAAATTTCTGCAGGGCACACAAGGTCCTTCTGCTCACGCCAGCAAATATCCAGGCCTGTTTGAAGTTCGCCAAGTACCATCTGGATGATCCAGAGGAGGCATGAGAGAAGGTCATGTGTCGAATGGAGGATGAATGGGGTCATGTAACGTGAGATTTTGGCCAACAGCCTCCTTCCCTCAGTAACAACATTGAAGATGGGTTGTATCCGGGTCTTCTAGCATGACAATGACCTGAAACACACAGCCAGGGCAACTAAAAAGTGAATCCATAAGAAGAATTTTAAGGTCCTGGAGTGGCCTAG
>JAUZSU010192677.1:0-12018 GCA_034780255.1 Parotocinclus maculicauda | reverse complement strand
TTCTCCCTGCTTAGATCAGGTAAGTGTTAGCGCTCTCGCAAGACCAAGACAGAGAGAATGAGGAGGAGTTTCTTTCCGCAGGCTATTTGGACTCTCAATCAGACAATTACCACACCTGGACCATAAATCACTCAAATCACTCCTAGCCCTATTACCTCATAGCACCACTGCACTTTAAACACACATCACTACTGCCCATCCATGTAAATATTACAATAGCTTTTACAAATAGCTTAATATTTTTATTATTATATTATTTCCTTTTCTCATGTATATATCACACCCTGGAGCATTGCACAAAGAATTTCACTGCATGTTGTACATGTATAACAATGCATGTGACAGTAAAAAGTCTAAGTTTATTGAAAAACTCTAGCAGCACTGCTGTGTCTCATACCAGCAATGCGCACCCTAAAACCCCACATAACACTGACTGTCATATTGTATCTGGATATGGTTGTTGCAGAGCAGAAGGAAACAGTGGCTTTATTTCCTTTCTCCTTGATGGGATTTTCTAATTTTGCAAACTTTTATTTCCATTTTGTAAACGGATTGTTAAATTGTGTTTATAAACACAATTTGACCAACAGTAGTTCTGAACTATTTCTGCCACCGTAATAACAAAGTTTAACAACATGCTTTCCATGTTTAATACACTGTTGGTGAATCAGTCAAATGGAAGTGTTGTACAGGTTGTAGCTTCCAGGTGTGCCGTTGGTAAACCAGATGTCGATAGCTGAAGTGAATGTGGAAGACACTACATGCCCTGCAGGAATACTAGTTTCTGCTTCATTGCACACCATGCAGAGAACAATTCAGAAGGTAACCTAAGAACAGAGAAATGACAGCTACATTTACTGTGAATAAAATAATCGTATGTTCTTTCAGAACGAAGTGACAAAGTCCTAGATTTTTTCGCTTGCATACAGTATATAAGTAAATGAATTCCACTGGGATTCATTTAAATCACAACATGGAGAAATATAATCATAAGACATAGCCATTAATATGGGACATAACGTACTGACATAACATGTGCTCTTCAGGGAAAGCTTTCGTTAAGATTTAAAACATGATCATGGTAATTCACTTTCTTTTAACACTGATGTTTGTGGTAAGGTCTGGCCTTGTTTCCATTCCAGTTTATCCCAAAGGTGCTGGATATGATCGAGATCAGAGCAATATCAAACTCAATAAACCATTTATTTGGTTATGTACTTTGTGTTCAAGAAGCTGGAACCACAGTTGTATAAAATGTCAGGGCATGATCTTTTAAAACATTACCATTCATGATTATCAGACATGGGCCTGGCCCAAACCATCACCAGAACATTATTTCTTCTCCAGTTTTGTTTTACAGCAAGCTTAAAAATTGACATTATGCATTCAGGTAGGTAGCATTCCTATGGCAGCCTCAGACACTCAGATTCATCTGTCAGACGCTAGACAATGACATTTGATTTGTGATCCCAGAAATGTAGTGTCCACATGCGCTCAATAGTCCGATCACAATTAGATTTCTGCAATTATCTGATTAATCAGACTAAAAAATCTGATCAAGGGAGCTGGATTTAATACCCTTACTCTGATTTCAGTAGGTTTTCTTAGTCTCTGCATGCTTTCAAATGGAGCCTGGAATCAAACATGGTTGCCAGGTCCATATAAACATAGCTTCTTCTCATGGATCTGGCAACCCTGGAATTAAATGCAACATTTTGGGGGGATTCTGAAATGCAGTATATGCTCAAATAAATAAAGAATTTCATTCGCTTTCTTATCAGCTTAATCCCTGGTCCGTCTTCATTGTGAAACTTTGAAGTTTACATCATATATTTCTTTCAGTAGAAATCCAATTGATATGTGAGTTATTTAAACCTGGAGTTTTCCCAGCATCTGATTATTGAAACGCAATAATCTCTGAAATACTAAAAAAAATCTGATTTTCTGAAGGTATTTGATAATTATGTGCATGTAAATACACTCAGTGTTTACACTGCCCTAGTGTCTAATGGTTGTGTGCCTTATACCACTCTAGCCACTGCTTTTAATTAAGATTTTAAGCTAGGTTGCAGCTAATTGGTGAAGGAACCCCAAGCCATAAAGCTGGTCAGGTACTGTGCTGCTGTTATTTCTTAAAGCAGAAAGAACTTTGTTGTGAGTGGTGTTACCAATGGCAGATGATGCTATGCTTAGAACTTGGCAGATTTGCTGTGTGAGCTTTTGTGGGAAGCAGCACTTGTCTATAAAGGCAGGTGGCTTTGGGTTTGATATAATGAAAGTGTTTCTACATATGCTTGGTCATGGTATAATCCTTACTGGATTGTTACTAGTGTATAAAAAGCAGAACATATCTAGGTAGGTGTTACACGTTACTTAAAAACCCAATAACCAAGCAGGAAAGCTGTTCTGCCCCGGTTTGTGTTTGTAAAAGGCATATCCCATGAGGCGTTGCATCTTTCCAGCAGCCTCATGTTGAGAAATAGTTCTGGCATGTCTTGTAATGTGTACTTTTTCCACCTCTCCTCCCCAGAGATGTGTCATCATTATCATCATCAGCAGCATCTCACAGCTACAGAGTGCTGCTAGTAAAAGCATCTGCTCTGGAGAATAGCATGAAATGCTTGTCACATTGCTGTCTGCTCACTCCTGCACTTGCTCAATGTCTCTGGAGGACAGCTTTGAAGCCATACATCCAGGCTCTCAGCTTTCTTCTTAACTACTAATGTGGGACATTTAAGTCAATCGATACGTTCTTCTAGATGCTCCACTCTTTTGTTCATTCATTAGCTTCGTTTTGGCTTTTCACCAAAATCACTTGGTCCAAATGCATTCTCCTTAATGCCATCATATAAATGATTTGAAAAATGCCCTTGGGTCAACCTATTTGGATGAGCTGGATCTGGATCTAAGTGTACTTCCAAGTGCTTATGTTTCTCCTTAACATCTTCCAGAGCAGCGTAAGTCACCTTATGGTGGGAGTTAAGCAGGATTTGGAGGAACACATTGTTCTTCTACACTATGTGATTAAAATGCTAAGATCAAAAACTTTATTCGAGCCATCAAATGTTCAGCTTTAAATAGTTGGTGGATGGATTTTATTCATAGCTTGTATATTGTGGAAGTACTGAACATTGTGTAACATTCCTGGAATGACAAAAGAAGTTTGTGTCATCAACGCTATCATTAATAGACATTTCAAAATGATATGATCAAAATGACGGTGATCAAAATGACGGTGTAATAAAAATTGGCTACTTTTAGTTTACAGATGTTAATTTTATTTTTGTCATTCAGTTAATTTTGTATGAATAGTTTTATTTCAGTATTCAAAAACGAGTTTTAGCTTATGTTAATTATAAATACCTTTCTCGATGTCAAAATACTTTCATCCCCAGGGCCTTTTTTGGTTTGAATTCACACAGCTATATGATGCTTAGAATACATAAGCCATAAAAATTACACTACTTAGAACCACATTGTACTTCCTCCATCACGTATAGGCTCAGTAAATATGCGATGGACTTTTGAGCATAAAGATCTGTTGTTTATACAGCTACCAGTGTGTGAGTATAATTTAAAATGATGCTTGCCCTCGACGCGGGCACTTGGCATCTGGACTAATTGCTGCATATTTACATGCTGAAAAAAAGACCCTCCCTTAAAATATGAGCTTAAAAAGTCCTAATACACCTAATTCTAAAAACTACAATACGTTCCCAATTCCTGTGGACTTAATATATGAGAAAGCTTTTTTGGATGCTTTTGGCCTGAATCATTGTGCATTCTAACTCTCCTCCTTTTTTGACCCTTTTCCCTCTCCACAGCTGGCTGCTTAATCACAGCTGGCTTCCTGGAAAGGAAACTACTGTTGCTTAGTTAGTGTTAGTCACCCTCTAGTCCTTCATCAGTGGTTATGGGGCGCTGTCCACAGGATGGCCTTGGCTGGACGATTTTGGTTGGTAGACTAATCTTAGTCCTGCAGTGACACTAAGGCACTGCTGATCCTCTCGTACCAGTGCAACACACACTATCACTGCAGTCTTGAGAATGATCCACTCAAAGAATAGCTGCTCTGTCGTGGTCCTGTTTAAGTCCTAAACATTAAGATGAAAATTGAATGTAGGCAAAATATTCTGAGAAACAGATGGACTAGAGTCTGAACTGCAAAGTGTATGTGTATGGTAATTAGAGCAGATCATATGAGCAGTGGATATAGAAACAAGGATTTGTTTTTATTGTTTTGGCTGATCGGTGTATGTAATTTCTCAGAGCCCTAAATTGCTTCTCCGGGAAAAGGTATCCCCTTAGTGCTTGAAATACCCAATTAACACAGGGACGGATCTGGTCGAGGAGTATTCAGGGAAATCAAATTCCTTTTCAACAGGCCTCTTGTAGGAAAGCAGGCAATAAGGCCCTTTATCTAATACATGCCAAGGATAATTAGGTTATTGCCGCACAGCCTGTTGTTACTCAATAATGAGGCTGATCTCTTATGGATTCGTGGGAGGATACATTGACCTTGATGGCAAAAGGATGCAAAAACAATGCTCACCACTGACATTCAAGCTAAGGACTGGGGGTAAATTCCCACCGCCGACAGGTGCATCCTGATCACGTACTGCACGTTGCAGAAAGCCGTTGGAAGCCGAGGACACAGAGATAAAAAGGAATATGCGATGAAGTGCGCTGACTAAGATCCTCAAGGAGACCTCGCAGCCTAAGTCCTCTTCTCTGTCCTCTTTTAGGTACATTTTCTCCTCATGCTTTTGGCCTCATCCTTTAGGGCTGTTTTTGAAAAGGAGGGAAAATGTTCTCACTATGAAATACATGGATGAGTAGTTTTTTCTAGTTTGAAGGAAATTGAGTTGAAGCACAGGAGTCGGACATATTTTACATGATAGCAGATTAATTGCTGGTTCGGGGTCTGATCTGTGGTTATTGTCTTCCTCCTACTTTACAAAAACGGTTGGGGGAATGGATACTTTGAATTTAAATTTAAGCATAAACACATCCAAATAATCGTTGTTGTCCACAGGGTCTTGTTAGTAAACAGGGTAAAATCAGGATAAATAAAGGTAACACAGGAACACACAGCTACAAAGGTACATGGTAATTGTACCTTAGAGAAATGAATGTTCCACTTTTGTAGTTTTATGAGTTCACTGCATGTTCTCGGTCTTCTAACTGTAAGTACATAAGACTTACCCTTGACAATACCACTCGGAACAGGCATTTGCACAAAACTTACTCTAATAGCTTATTTTATGGTTGTTTTCACCTGAAAATATCTCTAGCTGCTTTTACACCAGAGGAACCTTATCATAGTTCTTAGATCTGTGACGCCTTTCTCGCCTGTTCTCACTGCAGGAACTTTTTAGTGCTCAGGGGACCTCTGCACCGGGTAGTTCCTCAAAAATTAGTCAGAAGAACTGCTTGGTGTAAAAGTGGCTTATTTGTAGAATATGTATTGCATATACACACACACACACACACACAC
Organism: Parotocinclus maculicauda; assembly: GCA_034780255.1. Taxonomy (NCBI): domain Eukaryota; kingdom Metazoa; phylum Chordata; class Actinopteri; order Siluriformes; family Loricariidae; genus Parotocinclus; species Parotocinclus maculicauda. Next base: position 6,521 of record JAUZSU010192677.1, on the reverse strand, counting down.
ACACACACACACTACCGAACAGTCAATGTGGGGGCACTCTCATCCAGTTTGCTTCTGTTCTCCCCCATAAATATATCACTTGCTACTCAATCACGATATCTGAGTTTTCATTTCTATAATCAAACAACTTTTTGGCTTTTTATTTGCTTTTCTGATCATTTTGTTTAACTAAATAAAATTGAATGTTTCTTTTTTAAATAGCTTAATATTCCTTTTGAAATAATCCCCTCATTTTTGTGTAGATTTGGTTTTCTGCCCACAAGGTATCGACACATTTAATATAATTACTATGAAAATGTAAGCAAATTTTGAATTAGTTATTCCACCATTGTTTTGCTTTACAATTGAAGTGTGTACGTGTGCACATGACAGAAGCACTCATTTTAGTCGCTGGAACATGAATGCATTAACATGGAAACTGCACACATGTTGTAACCAGATAAAATCTGTAACAACTCACCCAGGCATCAACAGGAACCAATAAAGGTTAGAAGAGGTCATGCTGATTCACACCTTCTGCAATGAGATTGCAGGTCACCAGCAGGGCAGGAAATAAAGAGCTCCTCCTTTTCAGAGGTCATGAACTTCAAGAAAGTAGAACATGTGATTACACTCGAGCTGTAATTTGGGTAATAAGCTCTATGGACGGGGTTCATTAAAATTAACGTGATGTGATGCCCTGAGTGATGTTTTCTGTGTAGATTAGCTTTACCTCATATTATTTAGCAGTATTTATGAACTGTGTCCGAATGATCCATCTATATCCTACATAAGTTTACTATACAGAGTGTAATTATCTTATAGCAAACAGTTGGTAAGGGCTGTGAATGATTTGTGGTTTGAGTCTTAATATTGGTGAGAATAGAACAACTAAATACAACCCCAAATCCGAAAGGTTTAGGACAATCCATATAAAAACACAGTGTTTCTGATGTTGCCTTTACTTCATGGCAGACAGTAAAAACCTGAATTTTTTCATTTTGTGTCTGGTCATTTTGTGTTATATGTTAATAAACATCAATTCTTACATTTCAGGCCTGCAATATATTCCCAAAAAGTTGCATTTACCACCTTGCAATGTTGCCATTCCTTATCACAAACCTTTAAAGATAGCCAAGGATACCAAGTGATTTAGTGTTTTTGTTATTTTGTCCCATTTTTCCTGCACACGTCTTAAGGTGTGCAACAGTTCTCGGTTATCAATGTGACATTTTGCATTTCAAAATTCTTCCCACATTCACACATATTGGGGACAGGTCAGGACTGCAGGCAGGCCAGTCTAGTACCTGTACCCTCTGCTTCCACAGCCATGACATTGTAATGTGTGCAGCATGTTGGTTTTCACATTCTTGTTGAATAATGCATGGACGTCCCTGGAAAAGTAATTCTAAAGGCAGCATGTGTTGCTCTAAAATCTCAATTTTCTTTTCTACATTAATGCTGCCATCACAGAAGTGTAAATGACCTTTGCTGAGGGCACTGACACACCCCATACCATGACACACACCCGACTTTTGGTGCTTCACGTCTTGGGTCCAGAGCACCAGCGTCCATTTCTTTAGCCTGGAGTACAGATTCATCTGACCACAATACATTTCCACTGTGTGATGGTCCATTCTGGATGGCTCAGTGCCCAGAGAAGTTAATATTACTTCTGGCTTGCAAAAAATACCTTTTTTGCACTGCAAAGTTTTAAGTGGCATTTGTGATTACTTTGCCAAAGTAATACCTCGTCCATGTAGTTGCAACAACTGTGGATGAATTAAGGTTCCTAAAACAGTGCTGTCTTTTTTCATAGTCTGTATAACATAGTTTGTAGCTCAGCTCACTCAGTTCACATATTTACCCAGCATTCACCACCATGGCAAGTCATAAATCGCTAGAGTAAGTCAATGGAAATACACACTACACTAAAATACCATAACTGCCACTTAAGAAATTAAAATGTGACACAAATATGAGCTTAACTAAAAGGCACGGCTAGTGCTAAACTTTAAAGACACACACATGAAAACCTAATTAAACCCCCCAAAAATAACAGTCATTGGAAACTGGAACACGAAACCCCAGAATGTCAATGGCACTTCAATCTTCTTCTTTCCACGTGGTTTAAGTCCTGCTTGATGTGACGAGGGAATACTTTGACCGACGTGTTGCATCGCCTGTCGTCAAACACACACACAAACACACACACACACACACACACACACACACACACACACACACACACACACACACTTCAATGTCAATTTAGTATAATCAATTAAACTATTACGCATGCCTTTGGACTGTGGAAAAAAAAAACCAGAGTACCCAAATTATTATGGGAAATTATACTGCTGCCTGCAGTAAAGATGCAAACTTTTTCCAACAAGTTTTCTAAGCACAGCCACTCTCCTCTCATCCCTTTTTTAAAAAAAATACTATCCTACCTGGGCTGCTTCATCCAGCCCTCCAGACGCATGTGGCCTGAGGCTTCTTTGACCTGTAGAGCAGGCGAGTTGGCCTTGTCTCTACACAGGGCCTCAGAGAAGTGGGTGGCATACTCCGGAGGCAGACCACACGTAGCAGGAAGACACGGAGAGCACTTCGGATGACACAGAGTATGACATTCTAAAAGAGAGAGAGAAAGGACAGGAAATCAGTAAACATAGAGAAAATCAAACAGAAAAATAAAGAATTAATGATATATTTTGTGTGTTGACATGTAAATAAATAATACAAAATTATTTCATTTATTGTAAATTGAAACAGTAAAAAAATATACTAAAATATTGTTTCTGTTGTGACAAAAAGTTTAACTTAAAACCAAAGGCAGCACAAACACAGCCTGAAAGGGCTCAATTTTAACAGAAATGTGGAACAGGTGAGAAGAATAAATGTCTCATCCGGACTTATCCACGGTAGTAGTTTTACAATGGGGATACATTTCCAAAAATCCATTGTTGGACGTAAAAGTGAGGAGTATACAATTAGTGTGAGTGTGTGTGTGTGTGTGTGTGTGTGTAAGTATATATATATATCTGCATATCGTTTGCCAGGGGAAAAGAGAGAAAAAAAAAAAACGGCATTCAAAATTCTAAATTTGGTTTCTGCTGATTGTGTACTTTTGTGTATCATCAGATCCAATGTAAGTAAAAAAATCGTAAACCGGCCCATTATAAAACAGGAAGAACCTGTCCATGTAAGAAACAAACATGAAAATATGAACGTATGTGCTTGTGAGTTTACCCAGGCAGGTAGCTGCCTGTCGGCCGAAGTGTACCGTGTCCAGACACACTGCACATTTTGCAGCTCTCATGTTAAGTCCTACAGTGAAGCGGTGAGGAATGTTATGGTGCATCCTCTCCTTCACACGTCGTCCATACTCTAAAAACAAAGACAGAGACAGACGTGATTTAGATATACAATAAAAATACAACTTGTTACAAGGTGCCCATGCTACAGGAAAGAAACGTACCAAAACACGATTACTAATGGAGGTTCAAACTTTTGCATCTCATCGTTTGAAAGACATGCAAATTTGTTGAAACCATCAGAAACATGCAAGCTAATCTACTAACAAGGTTTGCAGAACTCTGCAACTTAAAGTTCGGCACAATAATCTGTTCAAACCATTTGCCTCATTTTATATGTATTTCGTTTTTTCTATATAAAGCTCCAACATTAAGGATGCAATCAAAGAAAAAAGATTCATTTACGACCAGCAGTGTCATTTATCAAGCTTGAAAGTTTCACTTTTTTCAGTTTCACTTATCCTGGACAGGGCCACAAAGGAGATTAACCTGGAATTATTATACTGGAAGTATTCATCTCAGCCGCAATTTACACAATAAAATTCAAATTCAAGACAATTATTGTCAAGAACAGATTTTTCAACAATTATAACAATAATAAGGTAGTAACAGAGACATATCACATCCTACATTTTCAATTCATCTATTTCATACCAATGTGGTACATGGCTTTTAGTTAGTACCCTGCAAATGCATTTTAGATATTTAAATTTATAGGTATTTAAAATTGGGACCATTGTATCACGATAAATCTCAATGTTGCCTCTTAGCTGAGCATCAATTTTGAGGGGGAATCCTTTGTCTCTTTTAGCCAATTCATTAAAAACTCAAAAACATCAAAATGACCCTCTTTGCTGCCACAACATAGTATAAATAAATAAATAAATTAAAAAGTTTTAATTTCACTCAAATTGAATTTAAAGATTGTATTACATACAAAACTGCCACTTCTTATTGAACAAAAAACCCTATCAATCAACTTGTGGTTATAGTACTATATTAATAAAGTAATATTTATTATGCAACTATGTAGCTCCGCCCCACTTTGGGTACCATTGACTTCAGAGATGCCAACTGATATCTTTGGAATGTAGGAGGAAATCAGATTACCGAGAGCAAATTCACACAGACAAAGGAAGAACATGCAAACCACTGCACTACCATGCCAACCCAACATCATATATACTTTTATATATACTTCCTATAAAAATTAGAGGATATTTCAAAGTTTTATTTTATTTTATTAAACAATATCATTAGAAAATCAAATTAAAAGTCAAAGAAAGTTGTCTGATTACGCAAATGAGATACAAACTCAGTGTGATTGAGTAGTAAGTGATATATTCAGGGGCCCCCACATTGACTGTTCAGTAGGGTGTGTGATCACCCAAGACTGCCAAAACACACTGACAGTGATGGGACATGAACAGGGTCAGATTGTCCAGCAGTTCTTGTGGGATCTTATTTTCATATTTATTTGCCTTTCCATTCATTCCCAAATTTTTGGAAACAGTGTATTTTTTTACGTAAAATTATTAACCATATTTCTAGAAATGATTAAATGTTCTGCCATGGTGAGCTCATTCACATAAGAAGATAAGATAAAATAATCCTTTATTAATCCCGCAATGGGGAAATTGCAGTGTTACAGCAGTGCAGAGGACAGAACAAGAAGATGCCTGAAGTAAAAATGGCTAGAATAATTTTTAGAACTATTGTAATATTTTTTTAAAAAGAAAAAAAGTAAATATCCTTAAGATGTTACAGTCTACACAATGGCGTTGCTGAGTTCAAATTTTTTAAATATATATTTTTTTCATCCACAAAAGAGGGTTCATTACTATTGTCATCATCATCATCACGTAAAACGACTTGTTTGCTCACAAAACCCTGATTGGATTTTGATAAAACTGGTTAAACCTGTTCAAAAAATTTTCAATTTTTCTACATAAATGCTGTTTTTATATGCTTAAATTCGGTGGACCACCCGTGTTGTAGATGAGATGTAGAAAGCCATTAGTAAAAGCCTGTATGAGGATTATAATCACAGTCACAACCAAATCCACTCACATTGCCAGGATAAACAGACTGGGCATACTGTAGTAGAACAATTACAACATTTTTATAGGTCTTGGTCTGTGGGGACCTAAGGTACAGGACTATGGACCAAAAGGTACAGGGTTCAAAACCCCCTCTGTGAGTTGGGTCCTTGAGCAAGATCCTTAAATGAAAATTGTTTGGATTATAAGACTGAATCAATAGTAAGTCTCTCTGGATAAGGGTTTCTGCTAAATGTAAATGAAGACAAAATCATGCTCCTCTCTGGCCAAAAAACCCCGAAAGGGTCAGAGACAAGGATAGACAAAGAGGGTCTAGCACAAGAAAAAAAACTAAAGATCTGAAGACTGACAGACTAAAGTTTGAACTTGCCAAGAGCTGAGATAGATAGATACTTTATTGATCCCCGAGGGGAAATTCAAGAATTACAAGAGCTGCCAGGTTACACTGCCCACTCAGGAAAGAGGGATTGGGGGCATGAGTCCAAACTTTGCAAATTACAGTTCGTAGTAAAATGGTAGGAATAAACAGATGCATGTATTTTCTACATATGTTATTCACATGCAGAGCTCCATGCACTGCAGGAGAAACAGAGAAAGGGAAGACAGAGTGAAAATGGCAGAGAGTTTAAAGAGAACGGAAAAGTAAGCTAAACACTAAGAAAAAAAAAATCACTCAAACTAAAAATGTTAGTAAGTTTAGGAGGGCAAGAGGACAATCAAAGCCAGTGGCAGTAGACTGCATGCTGAATGGTAACAGCAGGATCTAGAGCCAAGATTAGATATTTAAATTTAAAACATACAAAGACTAAACGGAACCAGTGTTTCAGTAAAAGAGAAAGAAAGAAAACGTCAGAGGAAGAGAGAAAGAGAGCAAGACTAAGGAGAATGAGAGGCTTACGCCGCTATGCACTGACAACAGCAGTCTTTGGGGAATTACAGAAATACCAACATAGGAATTGTCAAAAGTTTTATAATGATTAATATTAGGTTAATATCCGGTTAATGGGACCAGCCGCTTATTCGAACCAAATCCTAAAGTACCGAAACAAATCTTATTATATACGTTTAATGTTATTCTGCTTATTTGAACCAAAATTCTGCTTAATCGGACCAAAAACGTGTACAGTATGTAATATCCGTATGTAAAATCCCAAGAAACTCTTCG
>JAUZSU010192666.1:0-12018 GCA_034780255.1 Parotocinclus maculicauda | reverse complement strand
ATTTGGAATAAGGCTGTAACGTAACAAAATGTGGAAAAAGTGAAGCGCTGTGAATACTTTCTGGATGCACTGTAAATGACAGATCTGGGATTTAAGGAGAGATGGTTGTGGAACACCATAAATTTAATAAATAAAATGAAATGTATAAATGGAAGATACCAATACTTAAAAATAACCATCAGTTATAATTTATAAGTTTACAGCTCAACACAGAATTCCATATAATTAAAAACTAATGACCTCCTGAGTTTGACTGCGAGTCATTGCAGACTAAGCAAAACAATCAAGCTTGAAGCGTTACACAGACCTTCATGAACTGGCTCTTTTGCATGGGATGAAGCAAGCAGATCCTCAAGTGATCGCCTTTGTAGTCCATAGTGATCATGTCAAAGGCAATGGCCTCAGGCACTGCCAACACAATGGAGAGCAGCCAGATAATTATGATCTCGGTGGCAGTCCACTTGGCCATAACAATCCCTTTGATGCGGCTCCATGAGGCTACTGCTCGATACCTTGGAGAAATTATACAAAACGTGATGAGCATTTTAATTCGCAAGGTATCACAGTACCCTGATGTTTAAAACCTGAAACTAAACCCACCTGAACATAACATATTATTTTCTGCTGTTGATTTTTCTACTACGGATTCCCATTTCCTTATCTATGATGTATATGCCAGTGCTTTCCATGCCTCTGTATGTTTTATTTTACATTATATAGTTAATATTATTGCAAACATAGTTATATTTAACAATGTATATTGCTTTTGTGTATTTTTCATTAATTATTTTTCATAATCATTCAATTATGAATACCTCTTATTCAACCCGCCAGCAATGTACAGAACAAGACTAAATGATTAAACAAGTGGAATCTGGTATAGCACCCACTGAGCTTGAGTGAAGGCTTGCAGCCACATGAAATGTGTTAATAAACATCCATTCCTCCAATTCAGGTCTGTAACACATTAAAAAAAAAAGCTGGGGTGTGGGGAGTCTTTGAGGAGCAAAAATAAGCCTCCAGTTTATGAAGAAATGTGTGAGAAAAATAATAAAATCTTTAAAAACCGGCTTAAAGTCGCATTATTAAGTTTTTACCTCATTACTAGACATACATTGCTTCAGGCTTAAAATACAGAAAAGGATGTTTAATAATGAATGAAATGAAGTTGACCAGACAAAAAATGAATTATCTCAGGTTATACTGTCTGCAATGAAATTAAAGTCAAAGTTAATGTAAGAAACACTGCATTTTTCTAAATTTGCAATTTCCATACTGTCCCAACTATTTCTGATTTGGGGTTATAATACAAACATATATTGCACTTAACATGCATGGAAGCATGATGCATGATTGCACCCATTGGTGTTCAAAAAATACATTTGTATCAGATGGCATAATAAACGGAATGCTCATCTCTGATGTCATGTAGTCATGTAACCATGTGTGTAGTGTACTTGGATAATAATATTTTTAAAATCATAAATAAATAAATAATTGCACATTTTATCCAAGTTGAACTAAATTTGTGCTAACAAATATTGTTGTATTAGAATAACAATGTTATTTTGCAAATAACTGCATGTTTTATTATAAAGACCATACAGATGTTGGTCACAATCATTCTCAACAGCATTTTGTTTGTTATTAACCCACATAACCTGGCATCTGTATAGATTGACATACTTTCAGAAATGCACTGTTTATTCCTATATACTAATGTTAACATGTATGAAAGAAAGCACATGGCAGTGTGGAAATTTGGTACAATATGCCATAGAGACAAAGCAAGAGTATATAGAAATAAAATACAGTATTGCATATCTATTTGTGTATCTATTCTTCGTGTTTCCCATACATTACATATCTACCAGTAAACTTAAAGTGAAATATCAAATGATAAGTTGTACCTGTCTATGCTTAATGCACACAGACTTAAGACTGTGATGCCAACCGATGACTTCTGAACAAAAGGAACCAGTTTGCATACTTCAACGCCAAATGGCCAGTCTTCAGCCAGAAGCTAAAAAAAAGTAAAGTTTGGTTAATGCAGAGGTACAAATAAAAACCTAAAAAAAAAAAACTCTGGGCTGGGGATGCCATGCCCATGGGACCCATGGGAACCAAGATCCTAAAGTGACTCTTTATGTTGGACTAAATAAGGCCAATATGTTATATTATACATCAATTAATTAGAGACAAAAATTCACTTCATTATTAATTTATACTCTATAACTTTTATATTGTCTATTTTAATATACTTTAATGATTTAATATTTAATTTTCTCCAAAATGTTAGTTTTTTTTTTAATATATTATTATTATTATTATTATTAAATAGGAACCATTTGTTAATATCTATTTAGTTCATATTTATTTCAACGATTACTATGAACTTTTTCATAAGACAACTTACTTTTGCATATAACATATAACCCAACCAAGGAAGATGGGTTCCCTTTTTTCCTTATAATGTTAAGGAGTTTTTCCTTTCCACTCTCGTCCTATGCTTGCTCAATTTGGGATTGGCTTTATAATTTAGAAGATAATATACTATTGTAAAGGTGCTTTGAGACAATGCTCCCTTGTAAAAAGCTCTATAGAAATAAAGCTGACTTGACTTGCTTCATTAAAATACTATACATGCACAGCTGGTGATTGAGTTGGAGTCAGCACAAATGGTTTAACTAGAGGGGTTCAACTGTAGTGGATATATGTACATTTAAGATGGATATGATAATATAATCCTGTTTTTTGGTGTAACTCAAGCAAAAAATGTGTTCCGCATTTGGGCCCCACGATAAATGATTATCCCTAGACAAATCTGAAAATACAGTGCATCAAGAACTCCCATTTATCGAAAGCTGTTATAAACACATGGTCAATAGATTACATTGGCAAAGCTTTTTCAAGCACTACAAAATGGAGTTACATTCACAAATAGCACTAGCAACTTTACTATACAAAAAAAGAAAACCTTTATGTCAACAATGTCCAGAAGCAACTTCTCTGGAATTGGAGGCATCTGGGATGAACCATCACACAGTGTAAATGTGTATTGTGGTCCGCTGAATCAGTATTCCAAGACTTTTTGGAAGAAACTAATGGCATTCCAAAAACGAGAAAAGTTCAACAAGCTCAAAAGTCTGTCATGTTTTGGGGTAGCGTCATTTGTAAAGGTAATTTACACTTATCTGATGGAACCTTTAATGCAGTAAAATACATTTTCAGAGATTTCAGAGCAACATATGCTGCCTTCAAGATGTCTTTTCCATCTTCAAGATCTTTTCCCATGACACACATGCATTTTTCAACAAGACAAAGCAAAAACAACATTACACATGTCATGAAAAACAATGGTAACATTACAAAGTGTCAAATATTTACCATGCCAACTTTTTTTTGGAATGTGCCGAAAAGTAGGAATTAATGTATATTCTAAAATGAAATGACGTTTACCAGATAAAACATGAAATGTCTTAGGTTCATACTGTCTGCAATCAAATAGACCCAAAGTCAAAGTAATTGTGAAATAAAATCTATTTTTTTATTTAATTGCATTTTCCAACTTGCACCAACTTTTTCTCATTTTGCATCGTACATGAGCATTTCAACTGAATCCATATAACTGAATAATAATCGTACACATACCTTGTATACATTGATTGGGATGCCAATGACAATGTGCACTAGGTCGCCGAGCGCCAGGCTCGCGATAAGCAGGTTGGGCCCGTTGCGCATGCGTTCGTGTGCGTAAATGATGCGGAGCAACGCGGAGTTTCCCACCAGTCCCACAGTGAACACGATGCAGGACACGGCTGCATTGATGTACTTCAACACGTCGCGGATCTCGGTGGGTCCAGTGCACATGGGTGGCGGCGGGGGCACCCGCGGATAACCTGAAGTTGTGCCGTTCAGTACCGTTAAACCTTTAGGACTCGCTGTGTCCGAGTCTTTGGCTTCGGTGTAGTTCAACGCGAAGAGTCCTGCCAGGAATGCAAAGCAAAATACAAAACGTGTGGCTGCCATATCGTTCTTGACCAATTAAACGTGACGTACGTGAAGAGTTATATTATGACCCAAGAGTTGTCATGACTGGTCATGATGGGGAATCTGTGCGCTGGTAGCACTTGGTCACAACTTGAAGAATTGTCCAAAAGTAGAAAAAAAACAACAACAAAATCCTCGTCCTGTCCCTACAGGTGGGTTGCAAGAATCTATGTTTTGGTCAACTTTACATTTAATGGACAAGCCATGTCATAGCAGGTCACTGAGAGCTGACAGATGCATTCTCCTTCAGAAAGACAAGACCTTCTCTTCCCTTGCTACTCTTAAAGACGGACTAGATGTTTACACAAGCCTTATCCCACATGACTGACCACAAGTGAGGGTGCTGAAAGGAGGAGCAGGAGAAGGAGGAGACCAAACGCTAATAGCATTAATGTGCTCAGTGCTCACAGGGGTTGAGAGATTTATCACTTTCCACCCTCTCACGTGTAGATAAAACCTCTGGGATACTAACAATTTCACGCTCTCCTACGCTCCCATGTAATAAGCTTTGATATTGTAATTAAAAGTTCTGCTCAAAACAATGCATTTAAAAGCTGTGATTAAGAAATAACATTTTACAACTAATAGTACAAAGTTTCCAACACCAGAAAATAGCCATTAATAGAAGATAAACAAAAACAATAATAATAATGAAAAAAAAGAGCTCAGTAAGCATCTATATATTGTTAGAATGGAAACGATAAATATGGAAATAGATGGTAAAGCCAAATATGTTAAAAACCACTGGTTTATGTAAGGCACAAAAGGAAAGAGTAAATCACATACACAAAGTTTTAATAAATGATAGGTATTAACAATTATTTTCACAGAGTGTTTATTGGATATACATTTAATGAATACGCATTTTGTAATAGAGAAGATCTCAACAGACTACATCTCATGTCATTCCAGTCTTTTAGAGAAAACTACAGATAAAATGAACAGTTAATTTTAGGTGAATATTCATTTTAAGTGAATATGTGAGACTGTTTGTTTATTTGGAAACCTTTCGAGAATCTGCCATATTACAAAATTCCAAATACACAGTCATGGCCAAAAGTTCTGAATATGACAAATTTTGGTTTTCACAAAGTTTGCTGCCCTATTTTTTTAACCTTTTGTCAGAAGTATTATTTAGTACAAGCATTCCATCCATTTTTGTAACTATTAAAGTTATACTATTTAAGTAGTCCAGTTTAAGCAAAGACTTAATACTTATAGTGTTGACTCTTCTTTTTTAAACTTCTGTAATTCTCATTGGCATGCTGGATATCAGCTTCTGGGCAAAATATTGAAAGATGGCAACCCATTGTTGCCTAATCAGTGCTTGGAGTTGATCACAGTTTCTGGGGTTTCCCTCTACTGTGACTTTTTGGATTCTAGGAACTGAAAGAAGTCCTGCACATTGTGAACGAAGTAGACAAGCTGGATTGTAATATTATAAGAGTTCACTCCTGTATTGTGGGGCCAGGTCGTGTAGAGCTTTATATATTACAGGAAGTATTTTATAATCAATGCGAAATTTAACTGGTAACCAGTGTAGAGATGAAAGAACAGGACTAATATGATAAAATGTTCTAGTTCTAGTTAGTACTCAAACTTTAAAGTTTGAATTTTATTTAGAGATTTACTAGAGTATCCAGCATATAAAGCGTTACAGTAATCCAGCCTCAAGGTTATAAATGCATGAACCAGTTTCTTCACATCTTGACAATCTAGAGTTAATACAAACTGCCACCATAAAAACGAATGTAGCAAGCTTTGTAAAAAAATACAGTTTAAGGAAGGAATTATGACTAACCCATGCAGCTCTGCTGGGTAGAGCCAGGTTCTGGAAATGGAAAGTGTCTAAGGCCAGGCTTCATATTGTGCCAGGGCTTGCAAAGTGACGGTCAGTGGTGTTTATGGAAAACGCCTGCCACTGTGATAGCACAGGATATTCCTAGTGTTGGTCTTAAACAAGGATAAAGAGGGAAGGTGGCATCAGTAAGTTCACCTGGCTGTGATTCTGTGATAAATACTCAGATATGATGTTTCTTTGTTGTTCCTTTGAACTCTAGCTGAATGCAGACCAAGGCCAACTAACCCATAAGAGCTGCTGCATTCTGCACTATCCATGTGCTCTCTTTATTATATTCATTTGTTTCTGGACTTGAATAGGTTGAAATGTAGGGCAGATTCTGGGCTCAACTTCCATGTTTACTTTTTGATTTTTTTTTTTTTTTGCTAAAACATTTTGACTGTATCAGTGTCCTCCACCCTCTTCTTGATGGCTGATTATGGACTAAAGGACACTGAATGCTCAATGTGTTTGGGTGTTTTAGGACAGATGTAACTGGTGATTTAATGAAATAGCATGTCTTACATAATAGCATAGCGATATTCCCTTTAGTTGTTCTGAAAATTACACAAAACTTGATTGTTTGTAGTACTGAATTTAAAGCCTGGTTAGCAGATGTTTGCACATGGTTGGGAAAAGACTTTTTGAGGCCCTAGGCAAATTCTTGCTTTAAGGCTTCCTTCCCCCAGTATTATCTAGCATAGCCTCAGCTCTGCTTTCTTAAGTCTTTAATCAGCTGTTTTTTTATTTATGTCCTAAAATGTTTAATGTTAGTGGATAACTAGAATTTCTTTACATATGAATAGTTTTAGTGAATACAAATGATGTACAAATGTTATTGCTGCATATTATTGCTGTGGGACTGTGGTAGCCTAGTGTTTAAGGTACTGGATCATGGTCCAGGGTTCAAATGCCATCTCTGTCATGCTGACACTGTTCCATATGTCCATGTGGGTTTCCTCAGGGTACTATGTGCTAGTAGGTGAATATGTTTAATGTTTGTGGTGTAAATGACTGAGTGGGTGTGGGATGCTCCGTGACTGACTTATAAGGATAAAGCAATAACTTAACAAAAATTTATATCAATGTGTAAATTAGGAATTTTCATTTTTCTTATAAATAAATTGCAGAACAGAATTCAATGTACTACTAAATCAGCAATGTGCAAAACAATCAGCCTTTTCAGTTTTTAATAATAAAAATTGTTCCTACATTGTGCAATATTTAAATGTCCCCAAAGACATGACGAATAATCAGTGTAACACCATTATTGGTTGTTGTCAGCATTTAGTACCATCTAGTCGATATCTAATGCAGGTGGGTGTCATTTAGCGCTCGCATTACGTTCTGTGGAACAGGAAGTTGACCAAAATAGACGTTGATTGGACATAACCATAGTCAAATATCGGTTTAGTGTTATTTTAAACAATTATCTGAATTAAAACACACACAGACACACAAAATTAAATTAAGTACAGTACTGTACTGTATAATACAATAATTCTTATCTTTGTATCTTTAATAAAGTTTGCACAAAATGTTACCATGTTGTTTTCTGCCTGCATTGTATAAAAGCATGAAATTATAGTCGGATAATAACAGAAAAGGAAACATTCTTTGACATGATCTGTATCATGATACTTGTATGATCTGCCAGAAATGTCACTTCACATTTTTTAGAATGAATTACATTTCACGATATTGTCACAAATATATTTCATGTTGGGTTTAAGATTCATTTGCAATTGAACATAGCAAACAAACAGATCGATGTCATAATAGAAATCCAACTCAGATAAGTACAGCAATAACAGAGAGAATTTAAACTAAACTTGAAGTAAGTGTGCTTTTTTTGAGGTGAACAGCCTGTTCCAGTCTAGTCTTACTTGCATTTGTTGTTTGTGTTGTGTCCATTGTGTAATAAACACTGCTCACAAAATTAGGGGATACTTCAAAATGAAATATACAAGCATGCAATTGAATACCATATACTGTAACTATTTGATATTTTGTCAGTCACTAAGTCTTCTGTATCCTCAGCCATGCCACAGTGTTACCAGTGTTCTTAAGACCTCACTGCTGAGGCAGATCTCATGCGAAATTGTCATTCCCACCAATCCCTAAATGGAAATACACAGAATGAGCTAATATGGTTAACTAAACTGTGGGTTGCAATTTATCTTCTCAGTGATGTTATTCTTTTAGAAATCACACATGCGTTACTTTACAGGCATTTTTCAATTGCTTAAGAAGCCAACCAGCCTCACTAATATTATTTGCTTCTCCTGCGTTTATTATGACTAATGTTGAATCCCATATGGTAACAATTAAATTACATATGGAAAAATATTTTATTCTTTGTTTTTTAACCAACCATACATAATCATTTGAACCATTGAACCATGAATCATTTTTCTTAATATACAATGATTCTAAAAAAAGAGCAAGGTTCTTACTTATGTATTAAAACCTTAAATGAAAAAAAAACACCACCAACAACAACATAAACAAAAAAACAAACAAAAGTTAATGTGCTTTACATTTGCAGACCTGCAACACATTCCAAAAAAGTTGGGGCAGAGTTGTACTACACTGTTTGCATTACCTAACCACTAACAGAACGTGAAAGTAAAACTGAAGAAGGCAAAATTAGTATGCAGTCCCAGACATTAACATTAAGGTATTAGTTACCCCCTGTTATCTGCCCTCGATAACAGACCTGCACATTGTAATTATATTTGAGGACACAATCTACTTTTCAAATGGCTGAAACTTGTTGTACTACTGCTACATGTGTAAATATTGGGTTATATAATTGCATTTAAAGCTTAACACAGTGCACTACTTGTTCATAATGACTTCATGTCATTAAATAAATTGTAATTGTGAAGATACTGAAATGTTTGAATGCATTTTGACAGATTTTTAAACATGCATACACTTCTTATCAACCAAACATAATAAACAGACAGAAAAACAATCAGAAACTGCTTGTATCCCATTAGTGACTTTTCCAATATCTGCTCTTTTTAACTTGTAGAAGGATCGACCTCTTCCTTGACCCCTTTCAAAGCGTGGTATCACCTGTCACCCCTCTCAGTGGTTTCCAGAGGTCTCTCAGTGTGAGGTAAGACTGCAACAGTCTTTTTCTTTTGAGCTCACTAATGAGCCATTGAAGCTTTAATTTGCCTTCGCATGGCATGGTGACACTGCCAACCCCACCTCAAGGCTTCCTCATAGATGTAGGTGTCAGAGCAAGCTCTTTGTTTAAAGCTTTAACTTGTGATGTTTCAGGTCTTTGATTAGGAGATCAGGATTAAATGCAGGTTTTTTTCTGGAAATGAGAAGAAGAGGCCAATTTGAGGACAAGTTAATTATTGTTCAAGTTGCTCCTAGTGGCTTTAGTATACAACCAGAGCAAATTAGCAGGGTCTTTATTGAAGCATGGCCTGTAGGTGTCTTTTATGCTTCCTTAACACATTGGAGTGAGACAAAGATGTTGTCTTTATAGGATTAAAGCAATGTTTAAAACAATAACCATGTGTTTGTTACGTACGGGTAACAGTGTGTGTTGTCATGTCAACAACAGACCAAGTATAGAATCCTGATGGAGATAAAAGCACCAGTTGCTTGGAAGAATGTGGAAGCATGAATTCTTCTCCTAACCTGATTGACATATATTGTAAAATGCCTGTGTAATAAAACCAAATACTTTAAATAGTTTATTATTATTCCAGATAACCCATCTGAATGAGCAAGCACAATGCAATACCAGAGGTTCTTTTAATAAATCTTACAAGTTTATTCCAGGTTAATCCTTAAATTTGAGTTGTTTCATTAAGCTCATTAGCTTTTTACGCTGAGTGAATATTTTTATTTCACTTATGTACCTTTCAACATTGTGCAATTTGAAAAAACAAAAGTTTCTTCACACTAAGGCATGCTAGACTACATTCCTCCAGGGCTTTCTTCTGTGTGTAGCTAATTAGCAAAGGGATCAGACAGTGGGGATAACAGTGAATTCCCCTAATGGGTGGACAATAGAGGGAGAGGAAGAGGATAATAGCACCCTGTATTCTGTTAAAAATGCAAACACTCTGTTGTAGTGCAGGTTTAAGATGTTAAGATGACAAAGATTGCTTTAATAAAGCTAACAGTAACACTACTTTGAGGGCCACAAACACCATTGCCCTATATTGATGTAATGTTTTAGCAATGCTTAACATTTATGTTGTACCTTAATTACTACATTAATAGTGCATGAAGACATGCATGAGATATCCTCCCTTAATGCATATTCATGATGACTCAATGTATTATGTGTATAAATTAATGATTACTCATTCATGAAATGCTGCATGAATTAATACTACTTCATGTACCCTTATAGTCAAGTGTCAGAGAGAGTCAGAGTCAGAGACGTTTTATTGTCATTTCAGCTACATACAAATACATATTAAAAATTAAACAGCGTTCCTCCAAAATCGCGGTGCAACACAGAACACAAAGTGCAAAACATACTATACACAGCGCAGATAAACATACAATAAATACAAAGAGACCTATAATAAATACAAAAATACACATTACAGGCTAACATTCTAATCTATAACAAGTAATCAATGGACGAGTGTTTTTTAGTACATGATCATGTGTAGATGGTACATGAGGTCAAAACATGTTCTAACATGATATACACTTAGCAGCGTTTCACCTAGAAGCATCGAATATACTGTGCAAAAAATGCTAAACTAGTGCAGGTCGCAATGAATGTGCAAGGGTACAAGTAGTAGTTCAATTCAATTCAATTAAAATTTATTTATATAGCGCTTTTCACAATAGTGCATTGTCTCAAAGCAGCTTAACAATCTTATATTATCTCAAAAGACCAATCCCAAGTTAAGCAAGCCTAGGGCGACAGTGGAAAGGAAAAATTCACTGAAAGTGGTAGGAAGAAACCTTGGAAGGACCAAGACTCAACAGGGGACCCATCCTCCATGGGTGGCCTAGATGTTAATTAAATAAATACTTAAAAGTGTATTGAATATTGAAAATATCATCTATATCTGGTGCGATCTCCTTTTTGATTACTTTTGTGATTTTGTGATTATTCTAATTGCTGATTCATGCTCAGAAGAGGTGGGTTCAGGCACGGTTCAGTTGTACTCAGCTAAAGTATTCCCTTTGGTAGGTTTTAAATACAACAAGGGTGCCCAATAATAACTGATTGAAAATAACTCTAAGAGGTTCAAATACCTTTGTTACTCCAAGAAAAAATCATTTTCTTTAATGAATAAATGTCCATGTATTATATATTTTTTCCTATTTGCTTAATTGAGTTCTTTTATCTGATTTTAGGGTTTGTGGGATACTCTGATGATGTTTTAGGTCATGTGTATCCAGCCACTGTAACTGTATTCCCTTATATTTTCATGGTGTCTTGAAATAACAGAACACGGAGACCACAATCCCTTTGATGGACCTGATGGACTCCTCGCCCATGCTTACCCACCTGGAGATGGCATCGGTGGTGACACACACTTCGATGAGGATGAAAATTGGACAAAAGACTCACATGGTACTCTATAGTCTTTTAATTCATCCATAGAAATGCTAATAAAATATTTCTGATCATTTATCGTTGTGTAGAATATAGTGACTGGAATATTTCAAACACAGAATTACAGAGACCTTCTGCTGTCGTTAGTGTATGTAACAGTGGGGTCTGGGGTATTGCTGGTGATGCGCAGCTCTGCTTGAGTTAATCCTTGCCTAGAGTTAATTACTGTCTGTCTGGAGTTTGATATGTTCTCTCACAAAAGCCCCATTAACTTTCATGGAGGCTCTCATCAAAGTCAAAGTCAAATGTATTTCTATAGCGTTTTTTACAATGGTGCATTGTCTTAAAGCAGCTTTAAAATCTATATTCTTAAAAGACCAATCCCAAATTGTTGAAAAGTGTTGTGGCTTTCCCCTAAACTATTGTAATACATAGTACATTAGTACATTAGGAATGCTGTGTATATGGTACTGGGTCTGTGCTAACCTAATGGTTAAGGTACTTGACTCTGGACCTCATGGTCCAGGGTTCAAATCCCACCTCTGCCAAGCTGCCACAGTTGGGTCCT
>JAUZSU010192655.1:0-12019 GCA_034780255.1 Parotocinclus maculicauda | reverse complement strand
GGATATGAAAAAAATGTGTTGGAATTAAGGTTGGCGGAATGATAGTGATAAAACTCCCAGTGACTGGATGGAAGCGTTTTACTCTTTAACTACGTCCACAAGAAACACAAACTAAAGCTTCCTGTGCTAAACTTTAGCACGTATCTTTGTTTTTTTTATTTGAGGATGTAAAAAACACACTGAAAAATATCTGCCACAAATTACAAGAAGGGAAATTAAAGACAGCAAAAACAGACTGAGTTTGAGCGTTTAGCGCATAAAAAAATAGCGCAAAGTGAAATGTTTTTTTTTCTGTGTGAAAAATCAATAACGCCCTGCGATAGGTGGCGCTGTGGAGCCGCAACTTCAGCTGGAATGGATTTCAGGTCCAAGAAAACGATCCGAGTCTCAGTTACTGTCAAAGCTGTTTATTTACAAGAGGTTAGACATCTAAGTGCAGCTCGTTAACTGTAACGCCCCCTAGAGAGAAGAGTAGAAAAATAAACACTTCTCATAAAAGTCTGTAGAAGAATGGAAAAGAAAAGCTTTTTTTCTCCTGGTATATACACAGAATCATCTCTGTTATATATTTATATAGAAATCTTTACACTTTACACACATGAGAACAGGACTTTAGCTCAAACGTTCAAAAGTCTGCAAAAATAGCCTTTGAATAAACCAAAGGGAATAAACTCTGTACATGAAGCTCTGACTACAAACACACTTGGTTGACATAGGATTAAAAATGGTTTGCATAAGACAGAGGGCTCAGGAGGAGGAGACGCCCAGCCTCAGGCACACAAGGCACTCGAGATTACACACACACACACACACACACACACACTAATTGAATTCAGCCTTAATCCCTCCTGTATCCATACGTAAACCTTCAGTCATGCAGCTACACAACCATGCAACATGTAAGGGAAACTTAAAAAAAAAAAGCACAAAAGCATCACACACATCACGAGTGCACAGCAAACATGACAAAACTGCACAATGTTTATGTAGTGTAGAACAAAAGCTTTCATAAAGATCAAATAAACACCAAGACGTTAAACACCGAGCTGTGATTGGCTCACATCAGAGTCAGGACACACCCACACGGAGTAGGTCTAAAGGGAACGGGGTGATTTTCCACTGTACACTCAGAAACCAGTTCAACCAAACCACAAACATCAATTCAACTCGAATCAGAACTGATCATTAAGAAACACGAAGTTCTGCTACAAATAAAACCTGAAGATCATTGTCACATCGTACTGGGACTGACGGTATTCATACTGGAAACATTACCGACTGTACTGGGACTGACAATATTCATACTGGTTACATTACTGACTGTACTGGGACATACTGGGATATACTGGTTAAGTTTTGCACTGTAATATGACTTGCAATATAGATACTGGGTATGTTGTACACCGTACTGGAACTATCGATATCATTCCTGTTTACATTTCTGTCCTGTTTACATACTGGTTATGTTTCTGACCTCATCATTTTGTTTCTTATCATGACTAATGATAGTTTAACAGGACATTTCACACCAAAGAAAAAACTGCCGATAGCAAAAGGAGTCACATTTTGCAGCATATTCTTACTAAAGATTATGAAACCGGACAAGTTTAGCCCCTCATTGAGACCCTGCAGAGAATCCCAAAAAAGGACTGACGATATTGAAACATTCTCCGCCTTGTATGGTAACACAATATAGGTGCAGCTTGTATAATGAGAAAACCAAAATGCCGATTAAGTGGTAAAGGTTTTGGTAGTGTGCAGTGGAAAAAAGGCTTTAACTAACTGAGATGATCACTCTGGTTCCCTCACATACACACAAACAGACACAGAGATGCAATTCCTACAAGAAAACAGACAAAGAAATGGCTGAAATGTTTCAACAGACGTTTCTAACGAGCCCTTGTGTTTATAGCAGCTTCTTATTTACACTCTAAACACTTGGCTTCACACGATCAAAAATCTAACTAAATCAAGAAGTACCCAAGCAATACTAGAGTCAGTTTGTCATGCACAAGCATCCTGCATTGTGTTACTTTCATTTTCAATTAAATGTTCAGGTTGTATTGTGTCACTGCTGCTGTTACTCAGGAGTGGATCGTTTATTTCAGCTTCACCTTCCTGTCCTTTCAGCAGCTCAAAAGTAGAACAGAATGCCATGTGGTACAGATGCCGAACTCACAAAAGCTTTTTTGTGAAACAAAACAATGGGGAAGGTTCTTAGGACAAACAGTAGGAAGTTCATAAAGCTCTTAAAAGTAATTCTCAAAAAAAAAAAAAAAAAAAAAAAAAAAAATTTGTCATTATTTTCTAGATAATCTCAACAAAAGAAACAGCCTTCACTCGAAATGCTTTGAAACGTTTTGAATGCATGTCGGCTTTATTTTCAAGCCTACTTCCACCTAAACCGTTTAAAGTTTTACATTTTGGTTTCACATGTTGTCGAATCTTCCAGCCTAAGAGAAGCGTGGGGTTATCATAAGGTTAAGAAAATATTTAATTTTAATATTTAATATTATTACTTAGTCTTAGAATTGTTATTAAGAAAAACATGTGACGGTTCTTTAAAAAAACACAAAGTTCATGCGTTTTGAGAATACCACCACAAGTTTTTTCCTTAAAATACTTTTGTGAATCCAGTTCCAGATCTTTACCGTAGATGATTTATTTACATTCTGAACTTCAACCTAAGGCATAAGGAAGGGAGCGGTCAGAAAAGCATGTGACTTAAAAACATCCCCAAAGCAAAAGTGAGAGGAAAGAAGGCATGATGATGCGTTACAGTGCAGCATGACTGCAGGACAAATTCTGCTTTTTAATCACAAAGGAAATTGTACGAATCTGAGGTATATGGGAGAAGGGAACATCCTTTTTAAACTTAAAACCTTAAATGTAAACCCTAAACAAAAACAACACTGGAACACAAATGGTGTTTTCTGCCTTCCAGACTGCAATTCTCTTTCCTGTCAGCAGGTGTCAGACGTGAATCAGACATGCACTTGTTGACAAAAAATAGTGCGCTCTGGGTCTTACCACAATGGGGCGTAAAAGTGAATCCCCTATTAAAAAAAAGCATTGAGATCCTACTTTTGGGCAGTGTACCTCTTGGTAAGAGGTTGTTCTGACCTAGCTGTTAAGAGGTGTAATAAAGGGTAAACTGTGCTATGGAAATCAGAAACGTTCATATCCCTTCATACATATAACACAGCACAGATCTTAAGCAAGCAATCTGAATGTTTGGCACTGCTAAAAGGGACTCAGCATAACAGATTTGTAAATAAATCTGAAAGCTTTCCAGGATTAAATGAACGAGACAAGAGGTAGACGAGAGGTCTGGAGCCTGAAACCTTATGAAGAAATAAGTGTATGTTTCATACAGTCTAGCTGAATTACTTAGATAAAACTGCAAGGCTGCAGCCATGAAAACATCCCTGTAATGAAGAAATCCACAATCAGTCGCATCTTGTTACTAAAGGCGGGGGTGGTTAGCACTGCGCTGAGCTACTAACTGTTCCATGGCGATACACTCAATGGAAACTTTATTAGATACGCCTATTGGTGCTGCACTCACTGTAACTTAATGCAGAGTTCCACTTAGCATATAGAAGAACTTTGCAGTTCTACAGCTACAGACTAACTGCTTTTTCCGTCCCCTTTAACGCCTTTCAACACAGTCTAACTTTCACAAAAGAAAAAAGATGCAGAATCTTGTACATTACTAAATTTAATTGTTATTATTTGCTTAATTTTAATATTAATAAAAATGTAACTTTCAGTTACCAGCAGGGCCACACTGGGATTATGGGTCCCTTTTTGAGTATTCGCCCTCCCAAGGTTTCTTCCTTCTACATTTAGGGATTTTTCCTTGCCACTGTTGCCCTAGGCTTGCTCAATTTGGGATTGGCCTTTTACGATAATATTATATTCTAAAGCTGCTTTGACACAATGCTATTGTAATTGTACAAGGCGCTATAGAAATAAGAAAAATGTAATTTTGAAAAGGAACCTGCGTCTATTTACGCCATCCTTTACAGGGCATACATTTTTTAACTAGAGCATGCTCGAATTTGTGCGTTACAATCAGAGGCTGACCAATCAGAGCTCAGAACAGCTCATCCTACTTGTATCAGAGCACAAGAGCTTATAGGAAAAGCGACAGGCTGATTCTAAAAACATAGATATTAGAAAATATAAGAGAATCTGTGTTGGAATAAAGCTGAAAGGCTGGAGAATGATGATGATAAAGCTCACAATGACTGGATGGAACCGTTTAACCGTTAATCTAAGAGCATTCTAGTCTTCCTGCACTAATCTTTGCATGTGTCTTTGTTTTTTTGTAAGTTGACGATATGAAAAGACACTGAAAAATCTCTAACACTGAAATCTCTGAGACGGAAATAAAAGAAAACAAAAGCGGACAGAGTTTTCAGAAAGTTAAGACAAAAAACACTTCATATGAAGGTCCAGATGCGATAAAAATCATATCTGTTTTATCGTGTCAAAAATCATTCTCGGTCCTTAACTCTGTAATGGATAGGAACCCCACAGGATCACAGGTCACAAATCAGGAACTATTTGGGTGGGTAATGAACCAGTCTGTAATTGTAAAACTACAAAGTGCTTCTATATAGTCAGTGGAACTGAGAAAACTAGGTGACAATGTGTGTAAAAATAGAGGTCTACCTAATGAAGTGGCTGCTGAGTGTACGTGTTCAAGATTTGGGGTATTTGGACCATAGTAAAGAAATTTCTCCACTCTTCATATGCAGATCTTTACCCCAATCAGATTAACCTGATCATTTTAAACCCCTTCAATCAGTGGATATATATCATTTACCCCCAGCGACCCTTCAAACCTCCTCCTGCATACTTTATATTGTCTCAAGATGACTTCTGATACGTAATACAACCTAAATGGAGTTGGCATGTTCTCCCCAGGCTCATGAGAGTTTACTCTTAATGCTCTGGTTTCCTCCCACAGTTAAAAACATGCATCAGTTTAATTGATAACACCAAACAGCTCCAATCGGAGTATGTTTAAAGGTGACCTGGATTGAGACTGAGGATTTGGGATGCTATAGCTAAGGGATCACCAATTAATTCGTTATTAAAATTGGTCTGGTAAGTGGAAAGTCTGAACTTCATCTGGTACGAAAAACAGCTGAGAACGTCTTCTCAGCGGATGCCTAGACCTAGACCTGAGGTTGGCTGGAATGAACCATAAAGCTGTAGGTTTAGGGCCAGGTTCTTTTGCCCACACATGCTTGGATTGTACATTGTACGAGGTTCAGCTCTTTAAATAAGGGCTGGCACTAATTGTATCAGGGTACAACCCAGGTACAACATGCCCGAAATGTTCAGGCCTAAACGGGATTGAACATCAGAAACATTTTGCAACAGTGCATCCATCACTCAGACTCTCAGAAAGCAAGAAAAAATTTATAAAATAAAAATAAAATACAGCTTTACTGAACTGTGGAGCCGAGGTGCCTCTGAGCTTCCGATCACGATCTAATCAAAGGACGTACTCATACTATACCTGAGCACGCTTACCTCATCACCATGCTGGATTTTGTGGAGAACAGTCATGCTTGCGTAGCTTCATGGTTGTACTGGCTTTGTGGATTTTGTGGAGTTATTTTTCAGAGGCGCGCTCACACGTAGATCTCACCTACGTCTTACAGAGTGGAACCTCTGGAATTCTAACTTCCACGATGCAAAACGCATTCTGAAGTCTGAATCAAATTTTCCCTGTAAGAAGCCATCTATTTAAATAGCATCATTCCATTTCTGACCGATTTTTAATGTCTATATTTGAAGGTATTGTTAAAAAAATAATAAAGCAAATGATTTTAATACAATAATAATCAATAAAGACATAACATAAATGAAATATAAAGAGATAAAACAAGTGATAAACTGAAACTTTATAGCTTCAGCTTGAGGGGTTTAAGCTTCTTATCACCAGAGCAGCCACGCTATTTTATATATATCTTATAACATAATACAATTATATATGATTAGATACATATTATGGCTATGGGTACACACTAGTTGTACTTTCTTTGGGTTTAATGGGGATTGGCAAATTATCATATGGACTGGACTGGATTGCGAGCCGTGTGTGTGGAAGATTGCACACCTGAGTGCTTTATTTAGGGTGCGGAATTTCTGTTTGAATTTGGGGGCAAATGGACCAATGGTTGCCCAAATTGTTCGAGTAAAGAGGCATCGAATTCTGAAGTTCCACTTTAACAGATTGATTGATTATGCAACACGGTGACTGGGGATCAAATGTGCTCAGGTACGGTACAGTACACCCAAAGAAACAGACTAATAAACGAAATGAGGACTATATAGCTCCTGTGTGAATTTGTTTTCGGATTTCATTCGAGTGGCTTTCTGAAATTTCTCAGTTTAACGTGAAAGAAGCAACTCAGTCACGGGCGAGGACTTACGAGCGACATACTGCCTGGGCAGGCAATTTTCTTGCATTTTCTTGTGAAAGCAAAAAGTGAATGCATATGTCTTTTATAAATATTTCTCTATTTCTGCTCAAAGGCAAAAAATAAAATGACGGTAATAGACTTGCACAGTGATGCATTATCTGCATTGTTAACAGATCTCGTTTCTATGGCAATTGTCCGAGAGCCGACACGCACAGCAGATAAGCGAGATCTGTGAGGAAGTCGAGCACGTCTCTGAGGTCAGAGCGCAGACTTCCTGTACAGATATTCGTGTTTGTTAGGTGACCTGCGCTCTCGGCTCGTCATCCCTGGGTCGTCCCCAGTGCCGGCAGAAGCAGCATTAGGGACGGGTCTTCGGCACGGATTCCACTCGTCGTAGGGCTCAGGGTCGGGGTTCAGGCCACAGGTCAGGTCCGTCTCCGTTTTCGGCTGTGCTCTCTGATTGGCTTGAGTTCCCAGACCCAGGTGAAAGCGGTAGGTCCCATCGGTGCGACCGTGCGTGTACACCTCGTACAGGTCAGGAAAGTGTGTGTGCTGGGGACCTTCGGCTTTGGGCTCGGCCGCGTGTCGCTTCCGCGAGGAGGAGTTAGGGTGGCGACTCGTGAAGCACTGCGAGATTGAGGGCACCGTGGAGACGAGAGGATGCGGGTCTTGACCCTCCACCTCCATGGTGACTTCTGGAAGGCGTCGGTCCTTCAGACTCATGGCTGAAACGCCCATGGCGATGTCTGGCATGAACTCGTTAATGACTGGCTCCATGTTCTGAAAATATGAACACGTGGAACAGGAGTGTTAGATCTGAATTCTCACTCTGTGTGTGTGTGTGTGTGTGTGTGTGTGTGTGTGTTCGTTCAGTGTAAAAGTCAATGTATGAAGTATCTTAATTCTCTTAACACAATCGGCTCTTCTTTCATTTCCTTATTAATCAGGTACATTATAATTTCAATAGTCATGCTCACATTCGGTGAGATCGATTACTAAATCATATCTAAATTTAGTTGTTTTTGGCCTGATTAAAAGCAACGGAACCTTGTGACTTACAGCTAAAACATTTATTCAGGAAAAGCCTTTTCCATCACTTTTTTGCTCATCCGGACTTTAGTGGTAATTAAACTTTTACAACTCGTTCTAGTATAAAAGTCTAATTTATTTCTATAGTGCTTTTTACAATGGAGCATTGTCTCAAAGTGGCTTTACAATATTATATTATCTTAAAAGGCCAATCCCAAATTGAGCAAGCCTAGGGTGACAATGGGAAAAACTCCCTTAAATATAGAAGGAAGAAACCTTGGGAGGATCAAGACTCAAAAAGGGACCCATCCTCCATGGGTGGCCTAGATGTTAATTAAAATAATTAAGTAACAGTAATAGTAAATACAATTTAAATAAAAAATAAAAGCAATATTAGTAATACAATTTTAAATAAATAACAAAATAGATTTAAGATAATGAGTCCTCAGCGGTAAGTTATTGGAGGCACTTCGTCTCCTATTAACAGCATTCCAGTCCAAATCTAATTAAAAGCCTGCGTAAATAAAAACTTCTGCACTAGGTGAAGTTTATTTTGAGATTTACTAGAACATCCAGTGAGTAAAGCGTTACAGTAATCCAATCTGGAGGTTATAAATGCATGAACCAGTTTCTCAGCAAATTGAAAGGAAGGATATTTCTAAGTTTAGCAATGTTACATAACTGAAAGAAAGTAATTCTTGTGATGTTGTTAATGTGCACGTCAAGGGAGAGATCTGAATCAAACGTAACACCCAACTTTTTTACAGTTGGACTGGGCATTACCAAACAGTCGTCCAGGTTTAGAATAAATGTAGCCAACCTGTATTCACAGCCTTGGATCCAAATAATAAAACCTCAGTTTTATCTGAATTAAGTAAAAGGAAATTAAATGGCATCAAATTTTGTACTTCCTTAACACAATTCTCTATTTTACTGATTGTAAGGTCGTCATTTGAATCAGCTGATATGTACAGCTGTACATCATCTGATGGCAGTGAAAACTAATAGCATGTTCACGAATAATTGAGCCTAAAGGTAGCATGTACAGGAAGATTAATAGTGGGCCAAGCACAGACCCCTGAGGGACACCATACTTTACTTTTGAGAGCTTAGAGCGTTGATTATTTACAAAAAAAACTGGTACCTGTCGGACAGATAGAATTTAAACCAAAAAAGTGCCAGTCCCTTAAAACCTGTAGTGTTTTCTAGCCTTTTCAGTAAGATCTTATGATCTATATCATATATATGTGAAATGCTGCACTAAAATCTAATAGAACAAGTAAAGAAACGTGTCTATTATCTGATGATATTAATAATTCATTAAGTACCCTTTTTAATGCTGTTTCAGATTTTGGATAGGAAAGGTATATTTGAAATTGATCTATAATTAGACCGAACACAAGGGTCAAAATTGGCTTCTTTATTCAGGGGTTTTATTACAGCGCATTTAAAAGAATTAGAAGGTAAGGGATGAATTTAAAATAATAAGCAGTGGTTCTATAAAACTCCATATTAATTCTTTGAGTAAATATGTAGGGATTTGATCTAATAAACATGTTTCTGACTTAGACGAGCTGATCAGTAAAAACAATTAAGTGTTAGTAATTGGGGTAAAATATTATAATCCAGACCTGTGCTGGTGAAGACTTTGCGCAGTGGTACACATCTCCCATGATCAATACAAGATCTTAGAGAACAATTAATGCAACTCTGGATAGAAATAAAAGTTGTGACATCACAGAAGCTTGAATAAATGTGGTCCAAAGCAATATTGGCATGAGTGACCTTTTTCTGGCCAGGCAGTGTAATAATGAATAATAATTTTAGGCTACATATAATTATTGTTATATTTGACAATACATATGATGAAATATTATATGAATATTTGTAATATATGAATGTAATATTTCTGAAGACAAAATATGCTGTAAAAGATCTGTAAAACTGATTTTGGTTGACATATGAAGTGAATTGTAATAGTCTCACCCCTGTTTCTTTGACTCACCCCTTTTTTGTTCGGGTTGAGGTTCCTCCCCTGTGGGTTGGTGCAGTCCGGGGGCACAGCTTTGGCCCCCGTGGCTGGATATATGGGGCTTCCCATTTTGGCCGAGGCCTGCGTGTGAACGAGCGAATGGTTGCAGGGGTAGGAGTAGGAGCGGGACGGATGTTGGCTGGGGATGCGAGGTCTCCAGCCACTCCTGATCTGCTGAGTGTTAGGAGGGTGGTACGGCGGGGGAGGAGGAGGCAGCGGCGGGTGGAGGCTCATCATGGTCTGCAGGTCGGTGAACATGTTCTCCACAGCCGGTGTGCTGTTAACCCGACAGCGTACAGTCTGACGCATGGCCAGCACCGGACTCTCGTCACCAAAACGTTCATCGGGAAAGAACTTGTGTGGATTCTGGAGGAGGAAGCAAAACAACATGGACACGGATTGAATCAAATCAATTCAATCAATTGGGTCAAATCCTGAGCCTGCTGAAAATCACCTCAGATGGTGGAACTGATATTAAGGGCTACTTAAAACAAGATAAAATAAATAATAACTTTCTTTTCTCAAAATAAAATGTACACACGTAGGTGTTAACAGGATCACACCCCAAGTTCAGATTGAAAGAGAACTGGCTTAAATGAAAAGTATTCATTACCACTAAAAACAGTGCATAAATATTTTCTGCACACATATGCAAAGATGAGACTTATCAAGTCTGATAGAAATCAAAAACCTGTGCATGAAATCAATCAGACACAAGTAGGGGAAAACAGTACAAGCTTTAGTCCTCAGTAGACTGAGGTCATAAAAAACTCAGTCATATTCTTTGTCTTCTGAGAGTTAAGTCCCTTGAATATTTAACACTTCATAATTTAGGTGATTACATAAGGGATATTTCGTATATAGGGGAACATTTTAGGATTCGTGATGACTTCTTTTTTTTTTTTTAAAGCCCTTTTTAATTTTTTTTAAATGCAAAACACTAAGAGATGTTTATGGGTGTTTCAATGTCCTACATTTATGTACTGGACAAGATATGCAAGTTTGACATTATTTCAATATTTTTTTATTTTCACTATACTATAGTTTTATATTCTGTATTTTATTATTACCTTATTTTATTTTGACCAGATACCGTATCAAATTCAGCAACAAAGACTGTTGACTCTCTGACATTAAATCTGGCCACTGATATCCAACAAAACGGTGAAGAATGAGGATTTTATGCCACTTCTATTAATGTATAAAAAGATTGTATTGTACAATAAATAAAAAGATTGAAACCAAAATGATACAGCATTAACTACGAAATTATTAAATAAACACCTAAAATCCACTGACACCTTCTAAATTCAATTCATCCATCCATTATCTTCTGCTTAATCCACGAGGGCATGGGCCAGCCGGTGCCCACCTGGCAACTTTGGGTGCAAAGGCAGAAACAACCCTAGATGGGGCGCCAATCCATCATAAAGTGCACACACAGTCACAGTTTGAGGGCCACTTTAGAGACACCAATTAACCTAACATGCATGTCTTTGGACTGTGGGAGAAAACTGGAGTACCTGGAGTAAACCCACACAGACATGGGGAAGACACACACAGAAAGGACCCAGGCCGTGCATCAGTAATGCTGATTCTCGTTAATGAACACATTGAGCCGAACACATTTTTAGCAGGAGGGTGAGATGTTTGTGAGAAGAGGGTGAGAAGCTTGTTACCTGAAGAAGTTCTGCAGCTCCATCAGGAAGCCCAAACTCTCGAAGCACTCGGATCTGCAGCTCGTAACTGACCGCCACGCCCTCGCCACAGTTTAAAGCGTATGCTCGCTGCACCTGCTCAGTGTGCCGCAGCTCATGCAGCCGACGGATCATCTCCTTCACCATCGCCAGTCTGGGGACTGATGGAGAAAAGCAAAGGGTGAGAAGCAAAAGGTGGGGGTAAATTCAAAGCAAGGGTATAAGGTGAGGGTAGATTCAGAATGTGGGTATACAGTGGGTACGAAAAGTATTTAGACAACTTAAATTTATCACTTTGTTTCTTTGCAGCCATTTGCTATTTCTCATTAATGTACACTCAGCATCTCATCTTGACAGAAAAAAACAGACGAAATGTTTGCAAATTTATTAAAAAAGAATAACTGAAATATCACAGGGTCATAAGTAGTCAGACCCTTTGCTCAGTATTTAGTAGAAGCACCCTTTTGAGTTAGTACATCCATGAGTCTTCTTGGAAATGATGCAACAAGTTTTTTTTACACCTTGATTTGGGGATTCTTTGCCATTCTTCCTTTCAGATCCTCTCCAGTTCCATCAAGTTTGGTGGTGAACATTGGTAGACAGCCATTTTCAGGTCTCTCCAGAGATGCTCAATTTTAGCTGTGTGCTTAGGGTCATTGTCTTGGAAAGTGAAACTTCGACCCAGTCTGAGGTTCTGAGCACTCTGGAAGAGGTTTTCTTCCAGGATATGTCTGTACTTGGCTGCATTCATTTTTAATTCAATTGCAACCAGTCATCTTATCCCTGCAGCTGAGAAACACCCCCACTGCATGATG
>JAUZSU010192645.1:0-12019 GCA_034780255.1 Parotocinclus maculicauda | reverse complement strand
ACACACACACACACACACACACACACACACACACACACACACACACACACACAGAGAGAGAGAGAGAGAGAGAGAGATGTGTAAATACTTTCAGCATCACATTCTGAATTGTGGTCATTAATATGGAGATGCAGCAACAGCCTCCTCTGTTACAGAGAGACTGTTTCTTTTACATTTTGAAACATGCCTTTAGGGATTTGCGATTACCAGCTGTGATGTGTTAGTTAGATTATGCACTGATGGGTCAGGGTTAGGGATGATAAGGCCTGTTTACAGTATTGGATAGGGTTGACATCAAGGCTTTGAACAGGTCAGTCAGCTTCTATTATCAACAAACACTCCTTTATGAACTGTGAAAATGGGCACTGTCAAGCTAAAACATGGCAAGGCGTTTAGAAAAAATTTGCCACAAAAGTTTAATTCAGTAGGTCACTGTACCCACTGTCCAACAAAATGCAAATCCTGCACAAACAACCTACAGTACATTACATATGGGCCATATGCAGTCCAGAGTCTTGGTGCCATGATTAACTCTTTCTGTGGCTGGCAGTGGTTGGGCCACAATTAGGGCATAATACCCCTGCCATTGCCATAACTGACCCATAAATTCAAAAACTGAGCCAGATTTCACCAATAACTCTCTGCTATCTCGTTAACAGTAGCTAG
The DNA here is from genome assembly GCA_034780255.1 of Parotocinclus maculicauda. Classification (NCBI taxonomy): domain Eukaryota; kingdom Metazoa; phylum Chordata; class Actinopteri; order Siluriformes; family Loricariidae; genus Parotocinclus; species Parotocinclus maculicauda. The sequence continues at coordinate 11,353 of JAUZSU010192645.1, read as the reverse complement.
AACTGACATGTGCAGGGCAGCGACACTGTCACTAAGCTATTCAGTATAATTCCTATGTTTCTTTTCACACAAATACATGCTACATTTATGAAATTTAGCAAATAGTTGGATGAGTCGCTAAATTTAAATTAAAATTAAATTAAAAAAAAACTACAATAAGTGTGTACATACATATGGCCATGTATGGTACCTATAATGTTAAAATGTCATCTTTACCTTGGCGGGTTTATACTGTTGTAGTCCTAATAACTTTTTTTCCCTACTAACACGTCTAAAACAGCCACAGGGATTTAAGTTTTCATCATTCACTTGGACTGACACACATTTAAGCTTATAAATCTAACACTTAGTATTGCTAGATGTTTGACTGTCTATAAACTGACTGTTTACATACATATTTTCCTTGAATATTATTAACCATGTACAGTATGATTGATGATGTAATTAAATGTCTTACCTGATTGTTATGAGGCATTCCATATAAAGCCTCCACCAGATCTGCTGCTCTCTTCAGTATCACTTCCTATATTCACAAATGAGCAGAAATACAGAACATTGGAAGAGAGTGAAATGAGAAACACTTGCATAATACATGTAACTATCAAGAGTGAACAGTTCACATTCAGCCACAACTGAGCAGCAAGTTCTCTTACAAAGAGCAAAATAAAGTTAAACTTGTTAAATAGCACTGTCAACAGGCAAAAGGCATACTTGTTTTGTTTCTGTTCTGAAATGAAAAAGCGAGTTTTTTTAACAAAACATCTGGTTTGAGTTAAAAAGAGACAATGAGATCTATGTTGTGTGGAAAAGGTCAGTCGGTTCTACAGAGCTGTACTGAAGGCAATAACTCAAAGAAGGCAAAGCACGGTTAATAGCTTTCACTTCAGAGCAGTGCTATTGCTGTGTGTCTAATAATGAGAAACATTTACTCTAGCAATTGGTTGCAGTGATGCCTGAATCGTAATGCAATGCCTCCAGTGTGTTCGCCTGTCTTTTTAGTGGTCTTTCCCACTAATGCAGTTTGTGGTATGAAAGTGAATCTGTAACACATTACAAAATGTCCTGTCAGCAGACGTAGATCAAATTTCGCCTTTAACCACAAAAGCAACGAAGCCATGTCTATAGCTTTTCCTTTTTGGAACTGAACAAAACTGAATAATATTTTCTGCTTGTTACATAAATTATTTTTACACTGATCATTTAAGGGAAGCCAAGACTTGATCCAGACAGACATACCAACCTTCTTATGAATGTGTTTTGTGTCAAAGCTGAACTAATACACACCGAGGCACACCCAGTAAAGAATGAGACAGTGAGGTCAAGCGAGCAAAAAAAAAGAATGCCAGTGCGCTGTCCAAGGTGCTACATTCATTCAATTACTGCCAGTGTGTTAAATCCTCCTCATCAATGTGGCATGTTGCTGCTTGTTGAATACATATGGGGGACCTAACTAAACATGTTAGTTTATTAGATACACTAATAGAGGGGAACACAGGCTTATTTGTGAACACTTTGGAACATTCGAAACAAAACGACCATTTTTTAATTGTCACAAACAGTCTAAAATATTATTTTCAATATATATTATTTTTAAATTTTCCTAATTTTACTAACTTACATAATATTTTTCCAACTTACTGTTATAAGTTTTACCTGTAATCATCAGTTTTTTTGAAAAAGCTTTCAAGCTCTAAATTATGGCAGTCTGTATTCATTCCAAGTTCATTAGCTACAGAAAATGGAAGATGAAAAATGAGGTGATTGTTGCAGATACTAGCATTAAAGTGATAGTTCATCAGAGGAGGGAGTGGGCAATATATTTGGGGTTACTACTCTATTTCATTATCAGCTTTATCATTGTCCAATGTTTCATTGTGTAGTGTTATATAGGTAGGACCAAAGCTGTTGGCAATGGATTTGTGGGCATTTTAACAGATGAACTAATGCAATAATATTATTATTTGACTCATTTTTACCTCATTTCTAAGAACATTTTGTCCACACAAAAATAATATTTTGCCATCATATGAATGAATAATTTCTTTAAATGCATTAAATAAAATTGAAAGGAAAATCCTGCATTAAAAAGAGTAACAGTAATCAGTATTCACTCATTCATTCGTTTCCACCCGCTTAAACCAATTTGGGGTCGGAGGAAGTCGAAGTACAGGGAGCAAGGCAGGAACCATTCCTAGACAAGGCACCCTAGTACATTGCAGAGCTCAGGGACACTCACATGCTTACTAATTCCAACTGGGATACATACAGTATATACTAATTATACCAAGTAAACCTGAGTGCCTAGAGGAAACCCACACAGACACAGGGAGAACATGCAAACTCCACCCATCAAGCATGGGAACTCTGAAGCTGAAAGGCAACAGCACTAACCACTGTGCCACTGTAAAATGTAATTTCCAGCAGTCAGAAATACAGTATCTGACATCATCAGGTCATGAATGAATTTGCTGGTCATCAATGGTTACTAAACAAATTATATAAAGTGCTCCATATATTGATCACACTTTAGATCACTACTGATCTTCGCTGCCTTACTCAGATTGCAATTGTGCTCTTCCTGTTACAGAGCATGATGTCAGTGTGTGATGAGATCTAATGACTCTACCAGGAATGACGCATCATATATTTTCCTCTTTGTCTGTTCATCATTTACTCTAAAGTGTTAAACTCTACAACTGCTCTGCAGGAGTTTTTTCTTGCAATAGGTTTACTGTAACCACTTAAATATTGAATCACACAGCCACAAAGACACACACAAAGACTCACATTTGCCCAAATAAAAGCTCTAAAACTGCCCAGCTTGTGTTGTCTCCCCTTGGTGGTGGTATGAATGCCCAAAAAGCCATTCAAACTTCTGTCTCACTCCTCTAATCCCCTTACATGGGCCGCTTTACCATCTGTCCCTCTCTGTCTGCCACTCTGTTTAGGATACTTACTCTGTATCATGGGGTGGTAGCACAATGCACAATGTGGATTTACTTACTGCTCTCTAAAGCTCAGACTTAAAGATAGTTCTCAATTTAACCCCAGAAATAAAAATATTAAAACTAAAACTGGGGATGTCCCAACCAAATCCAAACGATCAATATGGAAATCAATTCAGCCTTTTTAAATCTCTTTAATCCATAGGAAATGTATCAGTATAACGACAGTTGGTTCTAATATTATTATAGCGCAATGTAAAATAATGCAGTGACAGTATACAGTTAGTTTACAGGGTCAGTTAAGTGAATTTTAATTTACCATAATGCTGCTACATTATGGAGAGCAGGACTGCCTGCTCTCCTGCTGTCCTCAAGTCAGGAGAGGTATGAATGAAGCTTGCTATTGAAGAGCAAATCAACAAACCGTTATAACCTCAATAAAGAGAAAAAAATCAATGAGGTGAAGACAAGCACATAGTGTGTGTGTGTGTGTGTGTGTGAGAGAGAGAGAGAGAGAGAGAGAGAGAGAGAGAGAGAGCATGGTGATGCCAGCTGGGACAGCTGCCAAGAAGCAGGAGAGAAAGAAAAAAGTAGACAGGGGAACAGGAGACGAGGACAGAGTTAGAATATGTAAGTATGAGAGAGACAGAGAAAGGAACAGACTAACACAACATGGCCAACATGTTTTTGACCTCTTCATTGTGCTCAACATTGTTCTGAATGTCAGGGGTCAGATATGCAATTTTTTCTGCAATCTCTCTTTCACACACACGCATCCCTCTCTCTCTCCCGCTCTCTCTCTCTCTCTCTCTCTCTCTATCTCTCTCTCTCTCTCTTACGGAACCAAAAGGAAAACCTTGTGATTCGATCAGCTGACCTGATGTGAAGCATGGGTTGACTTGTGGTGATGGATCACCGCTTGATAGCTTCATTCTTAAACACACACACGCACGCAAGCACACACACACACATGCACACATGCACGCACACACAGACACACACAGACACACCTGTGTTATCTCTGTTTCTGTACTACTATTCTTGGAATAAGTGTAGTAATTTCAGTATTTAAAGTAGTTTATTATTTTTTAAATTAAATTATTATTAATTTAATTTATTATTAATTAAAGTAGTTTATCAATATGTTTACAATCACAAAAACGTCAACTTCAGTTTAGATTGAGATTGATTACTCGTTGATTACTCATATGGGGATTGCTAAACATACCATCTTGTAGCAGCAAATAAAACAGGAACACTAGGAGTACCGGTCATAGTGAAGCTTTTTAATTAGAGCTCGATGGTATGCAGAAATTGCTCTTACAAGGGCTGTAAATGATGCAGGGCTTAAAGTTGGTGAAGAGGAAGCTACCACAATCTAATTAACATTCTCCTATATGGTAGCTCAAATGTTACACAAATTAAAAAGCCAGCCTTAAACAACAAGAAACACATTCATAACTATGGATATTTCAAAGTAATGACCTGTACTGAGGGAAAATTAACTCAGCGGACCTGTAAGGCATGCATGCTGGAAGCAACAAAGAATGCTACGTCAACCCTTAATGCTGGGCAACCACAATATTTATTTAAATGTGATGCTTAGGCTCCTGGATTAGACTGTCATGACAGAAATGAAAATGAGGAACTAATTTGAGATTATACTTCAGAATAACTTTCACATGTCCAGTTTCACTAAGTGTTGTCCTGACAGCGATTTCTAGAGCAACTAATTGCAATGGCTGACTTCGCATTACTGGCTATGTGTTAATATGTATGGGGCTTCAGTTTAAGATAACCATAAACATATTATGAGTGGAGCTGTGCAGAACAATCATATGGTAAGATGCACCAGGAAAATACTGCCAAACTGAGACTGCAGTTTATTTACATAAATACCAACAGAAATAAGATGGTGAACACAACGCAACACATAGTGATAATGCAGTGATGATGTTACTCTCCTTATGTTTCAGTCTTATGTATAAACAGCTGCTAATGACTGAAACACAAAGATCATTACCACCCCAGTCTGATCTGCAAGCCCATATTGACATCAGAGCAAACATCTTAGTTAAAAGGCTCACTTTGATGTCAGTGCCTCACCCTAAAATACAATGATCTGGAAGCACTTAATAGATCTGCATGGAAAATTCCCAAAACACACAGATATACAAGAAGTAAGCACACAATTGTGCACTATATATTTATAATTCTATATCTATAATTCTTAAATTTCAATTGAAACAATACAGTTCAATTGAATCAAAATCTTCCTTTACCAAAAGACAAGCGTTCACTGACCAGAACTGCCTTATCTTACTTTTATTATTTAGCAATAAAATACTTGACATGTACATAAAGACTGTATACTTTTTTTGGTTGGTACACTTAAGTCATGTGCTTATACATGTATTTTAAAAATTACAGAGTTAGACATTTCTTGTAGTGACTAGGATATGATATTAAAACAAATGACTTGTTGTTATATGCAGTATGGTTAGTGTTTATTTTTCGATCTAATATTTATCTAGCTTTATCTGTATCTAATACACAAAACTGTATCAGCTTTGCATATGAGCGTACTCATTCATTTTTTTAACCGCTTAATCCTAGGGTCATGGAAATGTGGGTGCCTAGCAGGTAGCACAGGGCAACCACAGAAAGGGTAACATTCCATCATATAGCACATACACTCACAGACTAAGGGCATTTTTGAGAAACCAATTATGTGATAATTGAGCTAAATCGGGTTTTTAATAGACATAAAAAATTTGCAGAGCAGGGGGCAGAGTCTAGAACCACTACTTTGGTGTATATGTAATTGCAATCTGGAAGACTAGAAATGTTAGGAGGCAGATTGTACCTTTGGCAAGCGTTCTGGGTCTCCAGGATGCCGAGGGATGACCTTCTGTAACCGCTGGAAACCATAATCAATGGTTGGCTCATTTAGGGCTGCAAAACAGAAATGATTTTTTTAATCCTACAGATTACCACATTATTAGTCTTACCGTGAAATGACGAGCAATGGTTCAACCAATAAACCATACTAGTGACAAATCAAGAAATCCACAAAGAAGTAACACAAAAAAACACTGCCAACAAACAAACCGACAAGGTTTAAAACAGCAGAAAATCTGAAATATAATTAAAACCATCGCCTTTTTCCATGTCTAATAAAACACTAGAAAGAGTGTGGCAAGCTTGGCATTTGACGGATGTTAAAGGACGTTCATGTGTTGCATTTGGCTTAGAAATGACTGCATCTTTATATTTTCAAAAGCAACAAAGTGCAAAAATAGACAAGACAACAACGAGATTTCCTAGATACAATGCTATACTAGATGTTTACTAACTGAGAGAAAATTTAGATAATGACTTAGTTTAAATAATGAATTAAGTTTTATAATCAGTAGTGTTTTGTTTTATTTCTTGTCCCCCTCTCCTTTTGTTAAACAACAATTATTAAAATAGTGGAAACACATAGAAATACATAACGTCAACATTGATAACATTGATAACGTCAATGATATTGTATTTTATTTGCTGAGTCACACTTGCCTCCAAAACTCTGAACAAAATGTAGTAGGGAGTAAGACCATCCATCAAAAAAATCTTACAATTTTTTGAGTAATGAAGGAGGTGGATATTTACTTTTATATTTTATAAATTCATTAATTTACTCATGCATTCATTCATCCATTTAGCCATTTATTTATTCGCATAAATGCTTAATTTAGTTTACTCTGATGCAGAGCAATCTTTGAGTCTTTAATTTCAATGAGATGACTGCTCATGTCAGGTTTGATCACTCATTATTTGACAGCTATTTGGAAATCTGTTATATGTTGTATGTTAAATCATAAACTCATTCATATTAAACTGTTAGACCCTTTTTATAGATGCTGTTATCTGACACTTCAACATCAACTTTTGTACTGTACATGCTGTTCCATGTGTATTTTGTTGTTTTATTTCCACATACTGAGAGTTGCTAACTTACAAACACAGGATTTTAAGTCTCTTAAACAAACACTGGATACAAAAAAGTTACAAAAGTAGTAAACAAATTACTACACTTTTACTACAGTGTAGAATTATGGGCTGTATAAATTAAACACAACTACAGAATAGGAATGTAATATATTGAAAATGAAGCTTTTTTCCCACTTTCTTTAACGTGGAAAACTAAGGTAAAGAAAAAAGGGGAAGCGAAAATGAAAACACGGTTTGGAGGGAGTGAATAAGTTGGGTTGATGGGCACAAAGACATAGTGGCGTTGGGTGCTTTCCTGTCAGTTGGAGCAGGTGGTCACAGTTCAGTAAATTTTAATGAAGTAATACATGAAGATGCACTGCAGTCCAATACAAGGGAATGAAACTTGAGTAGTTGTCGTTGACAATATAGATGAACCAAGTCCAAGTTTTTAATATTTACACAGGTAGATCAATTACTTTACATTAACGAATCATGCCATGGCTTTTCTATGGGTTAATATCAATATGTGTGTTTGTGAGTGTTAATAATTAATAAACATAAGTTTGTTTAAAACAGAGTCACATGGATCAACAGATGAGTTCGCTTTGCTTGTACTGCCACTGATTTATTTATTGTAAATAATTCTCAGGAAGTCTCAGGGAGTCAAGAAGAGGAAAACATCCACTTGCTAAGGTCAGAGGAGAGGGAGGAGAGTGATGAAGAGAGTACATTAAATAATACCTCCCAGTAGCCCTCCCAATACAATTATTATTCAATTCAATAATATCAACTAGCTTCTTAGAAACCCTTGCCCAAAACCATACAGTAATCAAAAAAATATTTTATTCAAAGTTACTTTTACAACAAGTTCACAGAAACAGCCAGAATGCAATGGAAATCATGCACAAAACTTGTCAGATTTTCTGTATGCTAGATTTAAATTTCTAAGCCTTTTATAAAATACAGATAAAAAAAAGATCTACATAATCTTCATGATAAATTGCTAAGACCTTGAGTTTGACTTTGAATAGTCAAATCCTGTGACAGTCAACATAAACAAACATAAACTAATCCCAATAGTGCGCTTGTTTTACATTCAGAAACATCAACACACTAATGAACTAAAAAAACATACTACAAACATACCCAGCATAAACGTATGGAGTGATGCCTAGGAAACTGACAATTTGATATGACTGGGATTACCTCAGTAATAAATTAATGAGCAAATAGAGCCTCTCTCTCTCTCTCACTCTGACCACATTGTGAGAGATCTCTTGCAATCACACAGATCAATGCTCATTGAAATTTCATGAGGGCAGATGCAGGCTTCATCATATTTCACAATAATGATCCAGAGAGGAGGGTGGTTTGAGTTGAGGAAGGTGGAAATGGGATAAGAAGGAGGAGGGGGGAACACGTAGAACTAAGAAGGAGGTCTACCATTTGAAGTGCATTGCAATTAATTACTATAGAAATAGTTAATGTTTATCAATTACACTTTAACACATTCAATAATTACATTTAATAATGTCACACTGCTCAAAAAAATAGGGGATACTTTAAAATGAATATGAAGTGATTCATAAAGAAGCATTTAATTTAATTTAATTCATTTAATTGTACAAATGAGATTAACTCAACTATGGTGATTGAGCAGCAAGTGACATATTCATGAGAGTGAACAAAAACATGTTAAACTGGACGAGAGTGCCATACATTGACCAAACACACGAGAGTGATGGAGCATGGACAGGAGCAGATTGTTCAGCAGTTCTTGTTGGACTCTTCGTATTCTTTTTGAAATATCCCCTCATTTTTGTGAGCAGTGCACCCAAGTAAAAAATACAGAAAATTCATTTCTTTAAAAGTATTTCTAGACATATAGTAAATGGGCAATACTTGCTGTTGCATCCTTACAGCAGTATGTATTTCTTGAAGTGGTGCATTCAAGTATGAAGATCCAGCTATTCTTATTTTCAACATAATACATTTAGCTTCTCAAGAGAGCAATAATCATAATATCAAACAATATCAGAAAAAAATGTTTAACTGGCATGTTTTAGCTTCAGAATTTATCCAATCCTCTGTGCTTCTCTACTCTAGGTGTGATCTCAAGGAAAGAGCTCTGGGGGAATCTATCAATACACCAGGGCAATGCTCAATACCTCAAAATTATTGCTTCATTCTTTCCTCATTATTATAGATGAGTTATTTTCTCTGAGTCACCTTACCTCAAGATCAATAGTGAAACTTAAACATATGTATTTCCTCAGCATAAAAATTATCCTTAAGATGTGGGGTTTGTCATGAGTGTATTTATATGTAATATACATGTTTAAGCGCAGTGCATATTCTGTAAATTACATGTGATACCAGGCAAAATTTATACAGTTATACAGTTATTCAATTACAGTTAAAATCTTCTATCCAAACTCACGTTAGCCAAATTACCACAACAGCACCTGAGGTCAATTTTAGACACTATTTAAACTACCAAATATGAATGATTAGATGCAGTCTGAATGTAGATGTGGTCCTTGCTTCTACATACACTGTAAAGGTAAAAGTAATAATTTTTTATATTCTTTTAAATTGCAGATGAAACACACAATTAAAGACTATACTATCTGTTGAATATGTATACAAATGTGCATGGACATGATGATACACATGATGAAGAGCCAGTTCTCATTAGGCAGACAATGACCATCCAATCCACAGATAACACACACGCAGATAAACCAATCAGAAACTCTCCTGTTCTATGTTACCCTTGCAGGACTGAGTACAGAACTTGGAACAGGAGCCAGACAGATATAAAGCAATAAGGTTCTCTTTGCTTGAATATTTGAAGCTTGAACATTCAGCTAACTGAGTTTGACTGTAATTGATTATGGGTCTCTCTCACCCTTTCTGGCACAATTCCTAAACATCTCTATAGAGTGTATAAAAACAGCATTAGTCCAATTTACTGTTACTGTAAAACCCAGGCCTACATAAGTAGAACAGAACATGATCAGTTCAGTGCTATTTAGTGCTGTTAGTAGGACTGGATATAAAACAGATGAAGTGCTTATTTATACCCTGCTAACAAAATAGCCACTTTCCTAAATATTAATTTAAAAAGCCTATTCCATGTCATGTCATAACATCATGATTGTATTGTGTCCACGGTTGCAAATGAATGAATGGATGAATAAATGATTCCTTTATTGTCATTGCACATTGTACACTTACTTGTAGACTTGCACACACAATAAAAAAGTGCAGAGAGTGGAGAGCTGCGAGCCACTGTGTCTATGCGTATTGCCATCTTCAAGTTTCTTCCTGTGTCATAACTGATAACGAACTTACAATCAGTCTTTCTATGAGAGCAAACCAGCTTGGTCATTCTCATCTGACCTCTGGCATCAACAATGGTTGGTATGATTGGTTGGACAGGTTTTAACCAAAGATTCGGTTCACAGACACAGGTACCAATAATTTAATTAAATATTTTCTGGTATAATTCATAATTTATTGTTCATTGTCATTATTCAATGATGGCAAGCTGACTGTGACCAGATGCAGTAACCCCCAAACTAATAATAATAATACTACTAACACTTTAACATTGTTTCATAGATGAGAAAGGTTTTTATTTTGGAATGCAGTGTTTTCCTTTCTACAGATATAATGCTCAGATTGATAAAAACACCTGACTCTAATTTCACCATAAACTTAACCTCCAGTCACAGATATGTAATTTTGAATCATCATCCTAAAAATAAACAAATAAACTGGTTTAAGGTTCTCTTTATGTGCTTTTGAATATAAGATCTGATGATTTTTATAACATATTTCTAAAGAAATATAGAAAACTTAAAATGGCTCATAGCCAACCCTGTACAGGGTTCGTTGGGATTCTGATCCTGCAAGAAACGCAACATATTTGGAGAAGCAGAGAGAGCCAACAAAAGGTAAGTACATTAGCGAAGACGAACAATAGAACACAGCAGCAAGAGGATCAGAGACTTACACTTTTACTTTGAATTAAACATAATGGGAATAGTTACTCATGTGTCTGGTGCTGTGCTACTTTTGTCAGCTGTGTGACTTCATCTTCAAATATGTTAAACCTATTTTTCTTAAATTTAAACTGTTACGAGTTGTGGTAGTTTTTATTTCAGGACCCACATATGCAGGATAAGCATATCCCACGTAGTTTAGAGAGGACGCCAAAGCGTCAGTCGGGGCAAGCGTGCTTATGGCACGGTTGGGACGTCACTTTAAAGGCGAGGCATGGAGGGAGCGAAAGCGAGCTCGAAAGTGCATGCAATAATAAAAAAACAAAACCGGGATACGTCTTACAGAGTGCGTCTTTACCCGGTGGTTACTCTAGTCGGGGCACACCTCGAGCCAGCCACGACTAGAGTCCGACTCAATAA
>JAUZSU010192634.1:0-12019 GCA_034780255.1 Parotocinclus maculicauda | reverse complement strand
TGGCTTTCCACCTTTCCGTAGGTATGAGTTCTACACACGTACACACACGCACTTTTAATCCTTACTGACACTTTACTTAAATCAATACCATGTTATTAGAAGCACTGCAACAAATATAGCACCTATTAATTTTGTAGGGCAGATGAAACTTGAAATTATATCTACTGTAGATATTTTCTGAGATTCTGTCAATAACAATAACTGGACAATGCTTGTCCAATTGGTTAAAATATGTTTAAAAGTCTTATATTGCTTTAGGTGCTCTTGTTAATAGCTTCTACGATGAAATAAGATTTTTTTTAACCTTGCCACAATTCTGTCTCTGAGCTACTTGGGCAGTTCCTTCGACCTCATGATTCTCATTTACATTGATATGCACTGATAATATTGTAATAATAAAGTCCAATCAGGTCAGTTAAACACAGCTGGACTCCCCTGAAGGGGTAGAACCATCTCAAGAAGGATGAGAAGAAATGGACAGATTGTGAGTTAAATATGAGTGTCACAGCAAAGGGTCTGAATAGTTATGACCATGTGATACTTCAGTTATTTCTTTTTAAATAAATTTACAAAAAATTCTACATGTCTGTTTTTTTTGTCAAAATGGGATGCTGAGTGTACATTAAAATTAAGGGTTTTTTTATTTTAGCAAATGGCTGCAATGAAACAGAGTGAAATTTAAATTTAAAGGAGGTCTAAATACTTTCCGTACCCACTGTATATCTAAACAGAGCAGTGGTGCCTTTAAGTATTTAATTATCAGGAGAAATTCCAGTTCAATTTAGGTTGAAAGAGTTCATCTGAGTAAAGAAGGCTGATAAATGTTGATTGTAGTAACTAGTTAAGTGATATAAGTTAAGAGATATAATCGGGAAGATCTTTAGTGCTTTTTTAATAGTATATAGCAAAAATGGTGAATGATTTGTGCTACTGTGTTGCTGCACAGCGAGAATAATGAGCAGGAGGAGCTGTTTGATCAGATCCTGCAGGGCCACGTTGACTTTCCTTCTCCATACTGGGACAACATCACAGACTCGGCCAAGGTAAGTAATACAGGTGTACAGATATCACACAGCTACACTGTTGTTCTACACTACATTTTTCATCCTCACTGTTTAAATCCACAATCCCAAATGCGAACCATTTACATTTACATTTGTGTCATTTATTTGACCCCATTATCCAGACTTACTTACAATTAATACGGTCCTACAATCCAAGAAATTGTGGGTTAAGGGCCTTGCTCAACTGCAAGGCACAGAGTTGGGATTTGAACCTTTGGACCTCTCTCGACCTTGTGGTCCATAGTCCAGTACCTTAACCACTAGACCACTGCAGTCCCACTAACCCACCACAATCCCACTAACCCACAAGCACTTGGAAGTAAATTTTTATGCAGTAAGGGCTAACAGGATATTTATTTTTGAGCCGTTGGTGTGTAACATTCAGTTCTTCTTTGCGTGGGTAGCGGTGTGTATGTGTCATATTCCACAGAGTTGTGTGTTGGTGTGTTGGAGTGAAAATAATCACTAAGCATAAGGTCACACAGACTATTACACTGCTGTTCCTCTCAACTCTGTAGGATGATTTGGAAATAACCTTAAACTGGAAAATCTTACGCCTTGTGTACTGTATTGAATAGTGTTTCATATGAGTTATTTTAGATAGAGACGAATACCCATGTTTTTAGATGTAATTCCTTGGTGTCCACCAACTTTTGACCATTTAATATATATTGAAAGATAAAAGCATGACTACACACAAGATTATGTATGTTGTGGAGCGGACAAAACAATTGTGTACAAATAAGTTTTAACTGGGTGAAAGTAACACTTGTAGAGTAACATTGGGCATGGACGTAAATGGAGCTTGTCGGCGAATCAAACGGCCCTCTTTACTGGTGTGCTGTCTGAGCCATCCAAAGCCTATGTAAATGATTACTGATGTAGTCTGATTAGATATTGGATCTTGTAAAAAAGGGGTTAAGTGCTTCCCCTGGTTCCCTATAAAATGGCTCTTAGGGGCTACTTTTGGGTAGTATCTCTCTTGGTAAAAGATTGTTGACTGGTAGACATGTCACTACAATGCATTTGAATACATTTGGCAGTGTGCATGCCCGCAAGGTACCACTGTTCCAAACATCTCCTAACAGCTAGGTCAGCACGGCCCAGATTGCCTGCGAATCATCGAAACAAGAATCCTGCTTATCTCAGTCCAAAGAAACTGTATGCCCCCTCCCAAAATCTGTCAACTTGGCAAAATGTATTACAAAGACATGTCAACTATCTTTTACCAAGAGAGATACTACCCAAAAGTAGCCCATAAGACCTTTTTATAGGGAACCAGGGGAAGCACGATCCAATGTCTAATCAGACTACATCAGCAATCATTTACATATCTGCGTAAATGACAGACAGAACTGCATGCAGAGTTTTCAAACGTCAAACATATCTATCTGGGTGCTTTATTTTTTGTCAGTGAGTATATATTTTGATCCAAGGGTCCCCAAAACATTGCAAAAGAGAGCAAAATTAAAAAATATTTAAAAATTGTTTTGTAGGAGCTTATTTGCCAGATGCTTCGGGTAAATGCTGAGGCGAGGTACACAGCAGAAGATGTCCTGGGTCATCCCTGGGTCAAGGTGAGGGTATGTACTTGACAACACACACACACACACACACACACACACACACACACACATACACAGCATCGACTGCAGGAAATTTCTCTTGTTCACAATGTAACTTTTAGAATATATAAACTGGCCATTTTATCAGTTGCACCTGTTTAAGTGCATGTGAATTCAAATACAAACTCAATGCATTTGTCTATGTAGACAATGTAGACATGCTCAAGATGGCATGGCGAAGTTCAAACTGAGCATCAGAATCGGAAACATAGGTGATTTAAGTGACCTTTGTACGTGGGTTGTTGCTGCTTGATGGGCTAGTTTGAGTATTTCAGAAACTGCTGATCTACTGGGAGTTTCACACACACCAATCTCTCTGGGGTTTACAGAGAATGGTCTGAAAAAGAGAAAATGTCCAATGAGCAACCGTTAACTGTGTGAAAAATGCCTTGCGATTACCCAGGTCAGAAAAGTGTCCAAACTTGCTACTTAAATGACAACTATTCAAGGCAAAAAAGGAGTCCGACATAATACCAGCAAGGTGTACCTAATAAAGTGGCCAGTTAGTGTATAAAGTGTTAACATGTAGAATGTCAATATTTATCAGGAGGACATTGCTATGGACAACAACATGAAGATGGAGGTGATGGGGAAGCTCAAGACACACTTTACGTCGTCACAGAAAGAGGGAAGCACCACTGCTGGAGTGTCTGTTATTATGGTAAAAAAACACAATCACACACACAATTTGTATCGAAATTGATGTCCACCAAATTATATATATTATTTAAAACTTTTTTTATAATTAAAAATAAGTAATTATCATTCAATAATAATAGGACACATTTTGTCTATACATATTTCATAACTTTTTACTATAATAAATCAGAGAGAATATAATAACTATAAAGAATGTAAAACTAAATAACTATATATATATATATATATATACTTATTAGTTGTTTCATCATATATGCTATTGCATTAGATTGTATAGTTTTACAAACTATATATTTTATAGTAATACATTCTTTATATTTTTATATATATATATAAATTAATATTAATTATTATTTGTTTAAAACCATATATTTATGTCATTTTTTATGAGTGATTTTTATGTTTTGCTTCATTGATGTACAAAATATATTTGCTCTGGTGCTGGACGTGTGGCACACCATATAACATGTATCAGTCGTGTACAATACATTTCATTATTACTCTGTTATGGTCTTTTGGTCTAATAGTCCTCTTAGGTTGAAATATATCCTCTCGTGTCCATCATTATCAGTCCTAAGCATTTAAGATCTTACTTCCTGTTTCTCTATATCTGAAGAGGAAGTGCTGATCCTCTCTTCCTTGTAGTTTTCAGTGCATACTCATGCATTCATTGCTCTGTCCTGTAGCTCCGACGTCACCAGCATCACCAAGCATCTTACAGTAATGAGTCTGTCCTCTCCGCTCACCTGTAAAGCAGCATCCTCTGTCATCTTCTTTTATTGTAGCATAAAGATCTATTTTACACAAATCAGAAATTAGGGATAATCGTTTCGAAACATGGCACTGCTGGTCCAATTTTAAACTGGAAATTTCATTGAATATCTAAATTAGTAGAACAGACAGTAATGCCATGTAGTTTGAGTCGAGCGCTATAATGCTTTACTGTTCTCTTCATGCCTGTGTGGGCTTCATTCGGATATGCCAGAGTTCACCCATATTCCAAACACATCGGTTGAGATATATCTCTGATGTGTGAGTGAGTAGACCTGTGTGTTCAGTGTTGACTTCAGTTTTCTGAATTGGATTAGGCGGGTGAGTTAATAAACAGTTTGTGACCAGAGCTGCTCAAATTTCTGCGCAAGACTGCGCAAGAGCCTTGTTTTCTTTCTTAACTAAAAACAGTATCAAACCAATAACGTATTAATAGTGATGTAATGATGAAGACCGTCCATATATGCCAACTAAGCAAAATGAAAGACTGTTAAGTCTCTACCTCCCCTTCCATATATTTACTGGTGTGATTTTATTTGACAGTTTGAATTATAAGGCCAGAGCTGTATGTGCCCACGCCCACTCTGTCCCTTGGAACCAGGACAAGTCCACTGCTGGATTCTGGGTATTTGACTCCAAATGTATATATCTCTACCTCAAAATCTAATCACTTTACTAAAACTCTCTGCTGACCTTGTTCTCCCAGATCTGCTCATCTCTTTACTGCTTATGTTATTTGGTTTTGCAAAGTAAAGCACAGGGTTCCTGCAGTGCAGTACTTATCAGTTTAAATTTGTAGATGGCTGAGCTTTTTATCATATAGTACTTTACAGACTTCTTATTCTTATTCTAGAAGTTTTAGTGGTCGCTGCACTTTGTAGTCTGTAGTCCCTCTGTTTCTCTATATATTTATATTATATACTTTTATCACTATTTTCAGTACAGCGTTGACACTGAGGTGTTTTAAAACTCCAACAGCACTGACGTGTCTGATCCACTCATACCGGCCAGAACCACACTAACACAAAACCACCACAGTGTCACTGCAGTGCTGAGAATGATCCACCACCCAAATAGTACCTGATCTGTGGGGGTAGTGGTCATTAACAGATAAAAGGGAAATGTAGAGAAAGGTATGTATAGAAATAAATGGACTACAGTCCAGTGAGGTCAGCTGTAACTGTCATTGTAATTATAAGTTAAAGAGTAAATAATGAATAAGCATAATATAAACTGATAATACAGAATGCCTTAAACATCTGCACAATATTGTATTTCGAGCTGTTGCACATGATAAAACATTGTCTCAAAGCAGCTTAGCAAATGTCTAGGCCCAATCTTCTTATGTCATGAAGAAACCTTGGAAGGAAAAAGATTGAAATACATAGAAGTTAAACAGAATAATAAAATAAAGAATATAGGCTAATATTACGGAAATTATAATTAATAGAATTTCAAAAAGTGGTTAATAAATAAAATGTCTGTATAATAAAATACAGAATACAGGTATGTTTATAATTTTTTATCTTTACATCTGATCAATGTCTGTTTTTGGTCGAGGTTTTAAGAATTCTAATAGGTGTCATATTGAAATTATCATATTAAATGTGTCATATTGAGGATCACTGGGAACGTTTTTCACACGCAACGTGTATAAACCTAGTGGCTATCCATACAGCTTAATTAACTAACGTCTTACATAAAGGAACTTGCTGCCTACTTGTGGCCAAAAAGCAGTCATAAGTTTAATACCTCTGCTGACTGAAACATTCTGAGTGGAGAATAATGTTTGGATGAAGTATTTCAGTAAATCAGTTCAAACCCTGGTGATGCTAGTGAATGGATCACGAACAAATACTTTAATAATAGAGAGTCAGAGAGGTTTTATTGTCATTTCAGCTACGTACAAGTACATATTGAAATGAAATAGCGTTCCTCCAGGATCACGGTGCAACACAAAGTGCAAAACAATACAATACAGTGCAATTAAATATATGTTAAATATAAAATAATATGGGTGATGCTCCTGTCTGGCTTCACCTCCCTCAGAGCCGCTGAGATTCCAATCTGGGTCCCTGTGATGGTGGGTTAACAAATTGGCCCGTGCCTTTTTTTCGCGGATCCGCCGACAATCATATTTAAAGATTTTTTTTAAAAAGGTTTTTTTTATTTCTTGAATTCGCCGTAGCAACCAATGGGTGAAATTCAAAAAAATAAATACATTTTAGCTTTTTCCGCCCTTCGGTGGAGAGCCAACCGTTTTCTTCTGTTCACTGAATTTTTTCCAGATTTACTTTAAATTAATTGTAGGTTACAATTTTTAAAAAAAATAAAAAATATTTTTATTTCTTTCTCCTTCCTTGTATTGATTCCACATAGTCCTCGAGAAATTGAAAAGCGTTGAAAAATAAGGATTTATTTTAATTTTTTTTTTCCCTCCTCTGAAGATTCTTAAGAAGAAACATCCGAGGAACAAGCAATTAAAAAAGTCTGGCCTAAATTAAAAAATGGTTCTGAAGACTCACTCTAGGTGAGCACTAGAGAGCTTAAGTCATGTATGTCGGTGGTCTCCAGCTGGGCTGCCTGTCACTTTCAGATGAAACAGCAACCTTTGCCCAGGCCTGAGATGAAAGTGTCTGATTTGGTTGAATCATTTAGCAGTTACCTGTATTCAGATACATTAATACCTTAATACCAGACAATAGTGGGTTAGGCTTCCTGCTCAAGGAATCCAGTGGCAGCTTGTGAGAGGTCATAAACCCTGGACCGTCTGGTCCATAGTCCAGTATCTTAACCACCTAACATAGTCCAGAATAAATAAAAGCTGCAGTCGCTGAAACCCAGGGATATTTTGATCAAACCTGTGGCCTTTGGTCTTTTGGTCTAGGAGATCTGAGCGTCTGAGCACTGGTGAAAACCACAGAGCTTTAAACCAAACATTACATTTAGTTTCAGTAGAACCTTTTATTTGTCTTATATTGTCTTATTTGACAGTATAAACGCTTTTCATTATTGCATACCTTATATGCCGATTTCTATTGTGAGTCAGGACCACTTTACAAACATTGCCATCCCCATGTTAGGCCTGAATGTCCTGGTAAGGGTAGTGAGATATGGAGGCCGAAGGTAGACCACGAAGAGGCATCCATCATGCTACCTCCTCTCACCTCGTGACACCTGTTATGGCCATGCTTACCTTTAGCACCCTCTTTTGTAAGAATTAACTTTTCGTGAAGCACAAATGTTAGAGTTATGGCACTAGAGGGCGCTATCAACCAAACCCCTCGCTCGAGACCTTCCTCCATACCAGGCACTTCTCAATAGTTCATACTACTGTGCATTCATTCATTCATTCATTGTCTCATCCGCTTGTCAGGGTGGCAGGAAAATCTGTACCTATCAGGCAACACAGGGTGCAAGGCAGGAATAGCCCTATTCAGGGCGCCAATTCTTCCTAGGGGACACATGGTCCCGGGTTCAATTTCAGTGTGGAGCTGCCTGGGTCCTGGGTCCTGGAGTCTGCATGTCCTCCCTGTGTCTGCATGGGTTTACTCCGGTTTCCTCCACAGTCCAAAGACATGCATGTTAGGTTAATTGGTGTCTCTAAAGTAGCCCTTAGTGTGTGTGACTGTGTGTGTGCCCTACGATGGATTGGTGCCCCGTCTAGGGTTGTTCCTGCATCCAGAGTAGCTGGGTGGGCACCAGCTGGCCCGCAACCCCGTGTGGATTAAGCAGAAGATAATGAATGGATGGATGGTTACCAGTGCTTAATTTCCTGGGATAAGTGGGATATACTGTATGTGTTGATCACTTAAAGATTCTTTTGATTTGCTATACTTCAGTATTACCTAGGTGTTGCCATGACACAACATTAACCTATAAAAAAAATTTGACTTTAGATTAAATTCAGAATCTTTATTACAAATGAAGATGAAATTTGGACTGTTACAAATAAACATGGCCATATCACAAACAACCAAAGCTGCACTGCTGAAAAATGTAAATACTCACTCTAGATAATGGGATTCGTGCTGATAAATGCAGACTTTGCAATTCACCATTATCAAAACGATTTATGGCATATATGTTATTGACAAAATCTGATATGACTGAACTCATCAGATTTGTGTACATGTAAATGCATTTAGTGTAAACCTGTGAGGATATTCTCTCCACTGCAGGAAAGAGTATTTCATGCCCTGATACTGCATTATCTCACCAAATGCTTGTAAAACATGGTTGGCACAAATGCCAGCGATGAAACACGGCAAGTGTTAAGAGTAGCAGCAAATTATCCCTTTTTTTGGTTGCTTTAGCTGAAATTCTCATTTAGAAGACTAGTGTCTGCTCTGGCACTGAGTCATGGCACTGCTCCCAAACTGGCTAAGAATGCAAATTCTCTTCTGCTTAAAGGTGACATAAAATCCATGTCGTAAAACAGGAGGTTGAGGGTACCAATTAAAAGCAGCACAGCTGTGATATAAATTTGTGGGTAAAGACCTTAAGCAGTGGCCTGGAACACCTTACTGTCAACAAGACAGTAATTATTCCTTGAGAGCTGTATCAGATGACCTTAAAGTTTTCTTTTTTTTTTGGCTAAATTTAGTGTTCACTGTAACACATACTACAAGAAACTTTGAAATACAAAAATAAAAAACATTTTAATGCAGACTGGTATATAAAGCTGTGCTTTCCACACACAGATTGTATTACTTAAAATTGCATTAATCCAAAGTGCTTTTACTGAGGACTGATTTGTCGTTGATTTGGGAACTCTTATAAATACAGTTGTTAAAAAACCTGAAATAAACTACTACCATTCTGTTTTATAAGAAACAACTTCTTCAAAATTACAGAGATGGACCAGTACACATATATATATATATGTATATGAACCAAGAACTTTGACATACCTTTTCCATTTGCATGTGCCAAAGCCTTATCAATAAAGTCGGCTCCCTCCTCAAAGAAGGCACTGAGGTTAAACTGTTCTGTGTCGTTGGCCTTTATGCCATGGTATGTGATCCCCGTTCCAGCATAGAACTCAGCGTTGGTGTTCACGTGCATGAAAGTGTTGCCCTCTGCCACATTGAGTATGTGTGTGATGCCAAGCCTCTGAAGACGCATCACATTTTGGGCCACAAACCTGAGGAGCAGAACAGAGCTCATGTGAGACTCACATGGGCCTGCCTCACCCAGGGAAACTCTAACAATGTTGATACAGTTGGGTGTTAAAGTCTGCTAGCTCCATACTTTGAAAAATATAACATCTGAAAAAAGTTTTTTAACCTATTAATACTAACTTTTTAAATATTGATGATTTAAATATACAGATGTTGTGCATTCATTTTTCTTTCTTTGCAAAAACAAATTTTGTTCAGATCTGTATATACCTTGCTGTAAGAGTTTTGTGGTAAAGATATTTGCTGTTTGGTGTTTATAAACTAGAATTCGCACAGCGTAAGAAAAGATTCCTTTACTCCCAATTCCTCCTGTGCTTAGCTGGGCTTTGACGAGAAGACGTTGTAGAGCCACTTTTAGACAGCATAGGCCTCAGTCTGTGTTATTGAACCTCAGGGGATGACGGTGTTCTAAAGTAGTACAGACAAGGATATCTTGGCTGCCACCCAAAGGCATACAAAGAGCCACAGGCTCCCAGCACAGTGCCCAAAATAGGACTTTTGAGCAAGAAAGAATTAAAGAAAAGGAAAAGAGTCAAGAGCAGAATAGAGTGCTCTATCATTATGCAGTTACTGCCTCTGTTCTGCTCTTAAAACTGCAACATTTTCATTTTCATCTTCATCTGCACCCTGTCTAGGCTTTTTTTCCCCCTCTCTCTCCTTTCTTATCCATTAGTCTTATGTTGTAGACAATTGTTAGGCAATATAGGTAGATTCAGCAGTGGCCACATACAAATGGTTACATGAATTAGTACATTTTAAAAGTTTACATAGTAGTATATGTATAGTATCTTCAATACTCTCAATACTTCTTATTTGATTAAATTTGCTTAATTTGTTACTTGAAACAATAAAATTTTGATACTTCACATATTTTGAAAAGGGACTTAAGATTATCCAAAAGATATTCCCAACCCAACTGTTTAATAATTTGAGGTGCACACTTATGTTTCGAAAATAGACAATCATTAAGATTAAGTGCCCAAAAACTCATCAGTACTGAGCTATTTTATCATTCCAGAGCTACAAGAGATCACAGTCATATTTAAACCGTAATGTGCTGGTGTAAGCAGTAACATGTTCAGATTTTACCTCTTTTTTTTAAGGAAAAGGATTTCCTTTACCTTATCATTAACTGTAGCCACATAATTACACTGCTCATAAAATTAGGGGATATTTCAAAAGGAATATGAAGTGATTAAAAAGAAGCAGTTGATTTTATTTCATTAAATAAGATCATCAGAAAAAAAATGAAAAGTCAAAGAAAGTTGTTCAAATAAGAAGCAAACTCAATTATCAAGATTTATTATCACTATAAGTGATATATTCATGGTGGTGAAAAGAAGCATGTCAAACTGGACGAGAGTGCCACATATTGACTGTTCAGTAAGGTGTATGGTCACCCAAGACTGCCAAACACACTGACAGTGATGGGACATGGACAGCGTCAGACTGTCCAGCAGTTCTTGTAGGTTCCTCTGCCACTCTTGCTCCAAGGAAACTTCTAGCTCAAGAAGTGTTGTGGGGGGCATGGGACGCCTTCCCAGTACATCCGAAGCATGTTCCATGGGATTCATGTCTGGAGAACATGAAGGCCAGTCCATGCATTCGATCCCTGCCTCCTGAAGCATGTTGTTTAATGAGATACGCAAGGTGGGGCCTTGCATTATCATCAATGAAAAGAAAGTTATAAACTGTTTCAGTTTAGGGTACCACTATAGGGTGCAGGGCCTCATCTCGGTAACTGACAGCAGTCAGCAATACATTTCTGATGACGTGGAGCTTGGTACGACCACTAATGCAAATGCCAGCCAAAACTATAATTCCACCACCAATAAAGGAGTCCCTTTATTGAATGTTCTGCATTCATGCCATATCAGGATACAATGATTGCCAGGCTGCAAACTGAACCATTATTCATCAAAAAAAGAGTACCACTCATCAGGAGTCCAATGACGATGCTCATCAGCCCACCATCTATGGGTTCTATGGTGTCCAGCAGTTATGCAAAATGTACAACATTGGTTGCCGGGCATACAGCCAAACATAATGGAGCAAATTTCATATGGTCTGGGTGCATATCCGTCGTCCAGTGGCAGCAAGAAACTGTCCCCTCAACTCTGTTTCATTGCTGCATTTGCTCCTTCTTGCAAACAAGATCAAGTAGCGGACATCTCTTGCTGTTGTGGAGGATAAGCGCCCCAGTCCTTGTCTTCTTTGTACTGTTCCAGTCTCTTGAAAGCGATTCCACAGTATACTAACCCCACTTTGGGATGTTACAAGTGCTGTTACCACTGTTGTCTGTGTTTGAGCAGCTTCAAGACGTCTCATGTCGCAGAGGCATTGCATGGGGTGGGAAATTGCATGATGTGCACTTTCAAGATCAGGAACGTTCAGATACTCCAGCATTTTCAGTTTTTTATATAGTGCATTTGCACCAATTACATCTTATTTGCATTATAAAACACCGTTTTTTGACGTTTGATTTTCTGATGTTCTTGTTTATTTAAAAAAAGATCAAATGCTTCTTGTCTTTTATTGAATCGCTTCATATTAATTTTTAAATATCTCCTCATTTTGTGAGCAATGTATTTAGCCATAGTAATGCACAAATATCTGGAAATACCTCACAAATACATTATATTGTTTGTTTGTGTGTGTGTGTGTGTGTGTGTGTGTGTGTGTGTGTGTGTGTGTGTGTGTGTGTGTGTGTGTGTGT
>JAUZSU010192612.1:0-12020 GCA_034780255.1 Parotocinclus maculicauda | reverse complement strand
CATTAAGTACCCAAATTAATGCTGTTTCAGTACTGTGATGAGGTCTGAATCCTGATTGAAATGTTTCATAGATACCATTACTTTGGAGGTAACTACAGAGCTGCTAATAAACAGCGGAAAATATGTAGGGATTGGATCTAATAAACATGTTGCTGACTTAGACGATCTGATCAGTAAGGACAATTCAGTATTAGTGACCGGGTTAAGAGATTCTAGTCCTGATTTAGAGGTAAATAAACTGAAATCTACACTAGTGCTGCATCTAGAAGGTTGCTGAATAGATGGGTGATTTGAAGAGCATCGAGTCTTTTGCCTTAAAATCTTATTGTTAACGGAAGTCATGAAGTCATTACTGTTAAAATCATGGTGAACTTCAGAGTCTGTTTCTGTGATGTTTTTAGTTAATCTGGAGACTGTATTAAATATAAATCTAGGATTATTCTTATTTTTCCTTATGATTGAGGATAAATACACAGATTTAGCTTTGGTAAGGGATTGTTTATACTCTGCCATGCTATTCCTCCATGCGATCTAAAATACCTCCAATTTACAACATCGCCACTTGCGTTCTAAACTACGAGCTTTTTGCTTTAAGGTATGGTTATGGTCATTGTACCAAGGTGTTAGCTTTTTCCCCCGAATATGTTTGACTCTAGCAGGAGCAACTTTTTCCAGGGTTGAGCGAAATAATTCTAATTGAGTGGTTGCAGCCCAAGATGATCGGGCTCTGTAACGGTTTTAAAAGTTAGGTCTGGAAGGTTATTAATAAATGCAGCTGGTGTAGCTGAAGTAATAGTGCGCATAGTGCGATAATGAGGGAGTAAATGAATATTATCTGATACATTTATCTAAAAAACTAAGAGATGGTGATCAGAAAGTAGCTCACTTTGTGGCAAAACATCTATGTTATCTATATCGATACCAAACGTTAATATTAGATCTAAAGTATGATTTACAGCGGTGCGTTGGTCCCAGCACATTCTGAGTGATACTCATGGTTTCTAAAATGGATTCAAAAGCAATTTTAAGTCGATCCTTCTCGTTTTCAAAGTGAATGTTAAAATCACCTACAATTAGAGCCTTATCTGTTGAAAGTACTAAGCAGGAAAGAAAATTAGCAAATTCCTGAAGAAATTCTGAGTAAGGACCTGGAGGGCAATAAATAGTGATGAGCTGAAAAGAGTATGGTTTAGAATTATTTAATGATGGATCAGTCACATTAAGAATCAATTCAAATTAATTAGCCTTATAATGGGATTTAGCACTAACACATAGAGCTTTGTCAAAAATTGTAGCTACACCTCCTCCACGACCATTAAGACGAGGGCGTTGAACATAACTGTACCCAGGAGGGCTTCATTTAAGGCTAAATATTCATCTGGTCTAATCCAGGTTTCAGTAAGAGAGTGTGTGTGTGTAAGTGTTTATCAGTGATTTGTTCATTTATAATCACCTTGTTTGTCAGCAATCTAATGTTAAGTAATCCTAGCTTAAGTTTAAGATTATTATTTCCACAAGAACTATCTGTGTTTAATCTAATAAGGTTATTAAAGCAGACTTTTTGGGTGCATTTAGGCTTAGGACAGATGCGGGTAGCAGACACAGTTTTAATAAAGTTAGGTTTGGGTTTGGGTGACACTATGTGGCCAAAAGTATGAAGACACTTATGTAGTTATTGAGGAGTGATTTATGTTATTTCAGTACACTCACTGTTAACAGGGATATATTCTGGACCATAAGCCATTGAGTGTGCATAGAACACATGGCACCAGTGGCAGAGTAATGGGTACTGAACATGGTGCCTCCGTTTGACATGTTACAGGTTTAAAGCTCTCCAAACAAGTCAGTTCTAGAAAATCTAGAAAGACATGGTTTGCTAACTTTGATGGAGAACTTGGGCTTTGTAATTTACATTGAACCTTAACGCCACCGGATACCTTGAAGTACCTTGACAT
Source organism: Parotocinclus maculicauda (assembly GCA_034780255.1). NCBI lineage: Eukaryota > Metazoa > Chordata > Actinopteri > Siluriformes > Loricariidae > Parotocinclus > Parotocinclus maculicauda. The sequence goes on along the minus strand of JAUZSU010192612.1, from coordinate 10,065 downwards.
GAACTAAATTGGCATCTGTGATCTTATCATTCAACATCAATGCCTGATCTCACAATCATGTTCCAAAATATCGTATGCTGGAAAGCTTCTCAGAACAGTAAATGCTAATGTAGCAGCAAACTCTGTACTAAAGCAAATAAGTACTAAATTAGGTCATTTGTGGCTGTATACAAACATTTGGGAGCTGCTGAACTCTGTGGATAAAAGCTGCTCTGAATAGATACCTCTTTCAGCCAGTGCAGGATTGTAAAAATTGCGAGAATGGACACATGATGTAATACAGCTTTTAGTGGTGCTTATAGTAAAGCCCACCCACTGGAGGCGATGTTGACATCCATTTGGGCACCATACAATCAACTACGTATGAAATTTAAAAGGCAAGAGGCAGGGTGAAAGTCAGAACGAGAGAGAGAGGGAGAGAGAGTAAATAGGGAGTGCATTACTGTGGCTCCTACCTGCAGGTGGGAGGAGCATGGGAAGTGCATGATAAGTGCCAGCATAGCATGGGTGTCACTTTCAGACTCTCAGAAAGGCTTACTCTGTTGTATTGACTAGGACACGTCGAGCCACCTGTTGAACTTCTGGATTTGCCTCAACGCTAGCACCTGGGCAACAATTTCCTTTGGTTTTGTTGAATATGCTGACTGGATCTCCTGACGTTTGTGAACCAGCCTTCAGCACTGAGGTAAATATAGCCTGGTGTAGCAGGTCCGTCTGGTTCTTGTACAGGATCAGATCAGGTGTACCTGACGTTCGACCAGTATTCGTGTCTGCTCTAGCCTTTTAAAGGCAGAACGATAAGTACGTTTAACGGTTAAGACAAAAGTTCTGATTCCTGACTACAATTTTCCTGCCCGTCCCATGATTGTTATGTGAATGATTTGTGATCATATTGACAATGGTTTAAACTGGCAATTATTAACTAAGCAATACAGCTATAGGTTGAGTGATTATTGTCATATGTGACCTGCCATAGATCTGTGCTACTGACGGGCCCTTTAGTCTCTAACAGGCCTAAATATTTAATGTATCACTACATGTTTGGTCAGGTTCTGTCTTCTGGGCAGACGCTAACATCTTAAATGTCATTCAGCAATTTTTTTAATCTATGAGTAACACTGGTATTTATATTGGGTTTAAAATGGGTGTACAATATTACTATTAGTATATGTGATTAAATGGTTCTAACTGCAATCTTATGTTTTGTGGTGACACAAATCTTATAGTATAAACTATTAATATTTTAAGTTTGGGTGAAAGGTGTGCAACAAAATCAAGCATGCAGGTTTATAGATGAATACTATTGGGTGGATATTCAAATCTAGGGTTCAACAACCCCATATTTACTCCTGAGTGGGCATTGTTGGAAGCCATGGTGAGACACGAGAAGCGTGGAGTCACTTTTTAAACATGATGTCATCCCATATGACTCACTCCAGTGCTTTATCTCCTCCACAAACAGGACATGGCACTTCATTTGCCTATGCAAACTAAACTATGAAGCCTTCCAATTCATGTCAGTTCCAATTGATGTTTCTCAAGGTGTAGATGGAGGAAAAGGAAAGAATGAGATGTTATTGTTAGGATGTACTGATTCTGAGCAGGGCAGGCTATATGTATTAAGTGTCTGGATCTACTGTAGAAGGCTTATATTTCCCAATACAGCTTCCTTGCCTTCATTATAAAAGTGCACCTGACCTACAAGTATCTTGGAGTCCTGGATGAAAACATCTAAATACTGCTCTGAAACCTACTGGACTTCAATAAACAGACCACAATAAAGACTCAGGTGCATGCTTTTGAAGACACAAAGTTGATCCACCTGAAATACCGCATACCACTGGGAAAGTGCTCACTCGCTGTCTATCTTTAGTTCCATGCTTTTGATGAATGAGAAAGCACACACCTCTCTTCGTACACAAAGAGGGTGGAAGGCTTAAATATGCTGGCTTTTGGAAGGCCAGTTTCACTTCTTTAGCTCGAAACCTAATGCTCTAGCGAGAAACGGCTAAAGCTGGTTCCGCTTCGTGAGCTCTCAGGAATTCAGACCTCATGTTCACACAGTTTAACTTTCAGCTCCTATTGTATGAAGACAAGTTCAAAACAATCCTGCTTCTGCTAATGCTTCATATTAGACAGATCTCATTTTTAAGTGGCATCCATCAAACAAGCACAGAAACACACTTCTTCTCACACTTAAAGGTGCAATAGAAAACTAGGGTAACATTTTGAATATTTTAAACCAGCTACTACAGTATGGCTGTCAATAAATGTATTATTCATTATGAACCTTTAAGTATTCATCATATTTTAATGTTTAAAATGATGAATTATAGCAACACTAAGTATTAGGTTATGTATTTTTTAAGATAAAACCTTATTCTTCCAACTGAGTATTTTATAGGATTTTATTAGATTTAGTTCAGGTCGCTGTGATTTCAGAAAGCTTTAGAACATTAGACTATAGAACATTATAGATTTGCAAATAGCTAATTACACGTTCTGGTTAGCAAGAGCTGTTTGCACTAACAGTGAATATTTTCTAGATGTTCTTGAAAGATGGTGTAGGCTTTGCCCCCTAAGGTAGAACAGTCTCCAAATGTGAGCTAACAAGCAATCAATCAATCACAAGACTGGGATAGGACTAAGATATGTACCCAATACATATACACACTCACATGAATGACAGACTTCCATTATTTAACTCCCACCTCTGCTTGAGGATCTGCCGCATTGGTTGGCTGTTCATGTGATCAGCTGCTTATGATTGACAAAATGATAAGCTTAATTTCCTCTTATAATATGTTAAAACTTTTGAGACCTTGATCATTAAAAGTGAACGGATATGATCGGATGGATGGTAAACGACACCTACTTCTATTCCAAATATTCCACTCAAAGATGACATCCTAGTAACACGTCTGTCTTAAAAGAGTAAAAAACACTTTAAATGGCTACTTATCTTAATAGTATCCTAAGTTCTCTTAAGGAATTTTAGGTGATCATTTTAGTGTTGCTCAATCTTCCTGCATTATTACCAGACTATCCTCACTCACGTATCATTAATATTTGTTTTCTATAACTGAAATATGGATCAAATATGACACAATATTGTATGGTCATGAGTAAAAGGGTGATCCCACTCTTACTGGTATTGGAAAAAGTGCTAGGATTCATCTTGCCACCATCTTTCCAAAGCACCTCTCACTAGTATGATATCGCATAACACCCTATCTAGAGGGATCAACTGAAACTTGAACTGTGCTACATGTCTTAAAACCTTTTTTTAGAACTGCAACTTGTTTTAAAGAAATTATATTTTAGTCAACAACTTATATACCATGTGTTTAATATAAAAAGTATATACTACAGTTAAAACCCAAATTTTGAGGCTCAGCTGTGCCTTCCGTCTAGCTGGCTACACAGACAAGGTCGGTGTTGCCCCGGCACTGTAACGGTGTCCCTGTTAACTGGTTGAGATGCAGGTGAAGGGAGCTAGATGGGTAGAGATACAAACCTGGACCATCATGGTGGTGAGCTAGTGAACTGAGTTAGGAAATGGATGTCATGCCACTGATCCTAGAACAACAAACATTGTAAAACCATGGTCATATTAGGGTTACATATGTAATAAAGCCATTTGCCTTAAGTACTAAAAACCTATAGTAGCGTACTTTAAAATGTTCCATAAAAGTACTATAGTAATATATAAAAACTAGGGTAATTAGACATAGTGTCACGTAAAAGTGGTCTTGAATAATCAGTTTTTCTTGTTTGTCCTAGTTTGGACTGTTTATGTTGGCATATTTCCTAGATTGAACTGGTCAAATTTCCATGTTGATGGGGAAACAAGGGAAAATGGGAGTGGGTCAAGTTACAGTGGAGCTTGTATGTTAGTACACTCTTGAATTTTTAATTTTTGGGCATAAATATGACCTTAAACATATTCTAAACAGAGACAAAGAGAACTCTGAAGCAAATGAGACAAAAGTATTTTACTTAGCCGTTTATTGTTTGTGAGAAAGTCTAGCCCATACTTTTAAACAGAACATCTTCAACTCTTTTTTAGGTGATATTGTGGGTTTCCTCACATGAAGTCCTTTTTTCAAAATATTAAAATAATTAACTATATTCTTCTTTAATGATTGTTTGAGAGAACTATAGAACTGCGTGCGCTTAAGGTCATTGTCTTGCTGCCTGACACCCATTCTCTTGAGATTCGGTTCACAGACAGATGCCTGAATATGTTCCTGTAGAATTTGCTGCTATAATTTGGAAATTCAATGTTCCATCAATGATGGACAAGCACCAAACCATGATACCATCACTACCACATTTCACATATAGGAGAAGATGAATATGCTAGGATTTAAGCACAAAGTTAAAACATTTCATCCATAACCTTCTGGTTTTTCTCCCAATGATCTTTAGCAAACTACAATTGGGTAGCAGTGTTCTTTTAATGGAGTAGTTTTCTCTTTGCAAGCTGCTTTGCACACGCTTGTTATTCAGTGTTCTCATGATGGTGAAATTATGAGAAGTAACATTAGTTTATGCGGGAAAGGTCTTAAGTTGCTTAGAATTTACCCTTGGATCCTTTGGGATCTCTTGGAGTTATCTTTGTTGTTCAAATACTCCTGGGGATGGTAGCATACTGCAGAGATGGATTTGTAATCTTGGTGAGCATCAACTACTTTTTTGTGCCACTTCCACAACTTCCACTTTTATGCACTTCCACAAATGTGTTATGAGGATCCGACTTTTATTGTTCTCTATTCTTTAAACACAACAGGGTACCCACTCACCTATTTGACATCTCACTGAGTAAAAACACCTGACTCTAAATTCACTTTCAAATGAACTGCAAATCCTAGAGATTCACATACTTTTGCCACTCACAGGCATGTAAAATTGGATCATTTTCCTCAATTAATAATTTACCAAGTATAATATATTTGCCTCAGTTGTTTATCTGGGTTTTATTTATCTACTTTTATGACTAAAACTCTTGGTGTTTTTGATCATATTCTTGCAGAAATATAGTTATAACAGATTCACAAACATCCAAACACCACTGTATAAAGTACATGTGAGTAAAAAATCTCACAAGGTGACCATTCGTCCATTATAGTATCTCACCACTATCAATATACATGCTTATGTGTAGCTCTGACTGCTAAATGGAGCCCCACCTAAATATTTTATGTCACCAGTCCTGACAGTGCTGTCACATGAACCAGGGAAATGCTCCATATGGAAAGCATGCACCTGCACTCCTTTTCAGAGCTTTGTGCTTTTCAGCCTAGTGAGGAACATTTGAGTGGTGAGAAGTATAAAGCGGAGAACAGATGCCTCTTTTGTTAGAGACATTCAGAAGGACCTCATAGTGCAGCTTCACTGAGTCAGGTGAGAGGTGTTTAGTTACACACAGATCAGTGAAGTGTTGCACCAACAAAGTCTTTCTAGGATCTTTGTTAATAAGAGTAGTAGAACTAGTTTCCTGGATGCTTTGTTACAGTCGATCAGCAGCAAGTATGTTAAACATGGGACTTAAAATAACCGAATGGCTTTTCTGACCAATATTAAAGATTGGAGTTTTCAGGATTTAAGTTTTGAGTTCTGAGAATTTCAGTACAGGGGGTTGAATTCTGGGCATTTGTGTTCTGCAGCTTGGGTTATGAGGGCTGAGTAATAGGGATTGAGTTCTGAAAATTTCAGTTCTAGAAATTTTAGGGATTGTGTTCTATAGGTTGGCTGTGACAGTTTGAGTTCTGGGTGGCACGGTGATGCAGTGGTTGGCACAGTTGCTATTACAACTCTGAGATCCCTGGTTCAATCAAAGTTTGCAAGTTCATGCAAAGTTTGCATGTTCTCTCCATGTTTATGTGGATTTACTTTAGGTACTTAGTTTTCCGGCCAAATTCCAAATATTTGAATGTTAGGTTAACTGGTGAGTTTAAAGTGTCCTTAGTGTGTAATTGTGTTTATGTGTGTTTGAGTGTGTGTGTACAATGGATTGGTGCCCTGTCTAGGGTTGTTCATGCCTTGTGTCTTGTGTCGCCGACTATAAGCACTGGCTTTCCCGCAACCCTAATTAGGCTTAAGTGGAAAAGAAAATTAATAAATTGTATAAATTTTAGTTCTAGGGTTTAGAATCTGAGGAGTGCGTTATGGTGAGTTATGGTTCAGAGAAATTGTGCTTTGAACATTCTGGGGACTGGGTTCTGTGGATTGAGTTTGGTTTTGGGTATTTCAGTTCGTCGGGTTGTATCCTGATTGTTGTTATTGATTGTTGGGTTCTGGGCAATGAGTTCTAATGATTTTATTTAAAGATACTGGATTGTGGGCATTTTAGTTTGGGGATGAACTTCTAAGAATTGACTTCTGATGGTTGCGTTCTGGGAATTTGAGTGCAGTGGATTTGAGTTTTAAGCCTCTGATTTCTGGAGAAAGCCTATGAAACTTCTGAAAAAATATTTTGTAAAAAGCTAGACTTGAACAAAGTAGACTTAACTTAGCAAGAGTAGCATAGGATAGACTAGACTGAAATAGATTAGTTTATCTACATAAGTTATACTATGCACAGTACTTAACTAACTCCATAACATTACCAAGAATCCTTTGCTACAGGAAACAATTTTTGTAGCAAATTGTGTGACCTGTAGTTCTTTTCCTCTTAACAACATTTACACCTGCTTGTAAAGTTGCCTCCGCCTTTATTTTCTAAAACGCTGAAACAATTATAAGGTCATTATTGGGACATTGGATATGTAACATGGTAAGTGAATCTGAAACGGTAAAAAGTTAATCCGATATGATATTAAAGTGCAGACTTAGAGTTCAGGGTTAAAAATAAATCTGTCAATTATAACACCTGAAGCTACACCTGACATGGTGAGTTAATTATTGATAGCTTTAAGAAAACAGGGCAGTAGGAGTAAAACATTTATCCCCTTAGGCCTTGCGTTCTCTTTACAGACCTTGAAACCAACAGTGTTTGGCCGAAACACTGTGAATGGTTACATGTTTGCATTTTGATAAAAACCCATTCTCACGTTGCAGTTAGCCAGGTTTCGAAGAAATCCTTATCCAGAATGTTGAAACCAATTCACATATTGTCACACATTCAGAGAGATGAACAATGCGACATGATATTTTATCATCCTTTTAATATCCAGATGTCTAATGATTGACTCAAAATGTTTTTTGATTTAATTACAATTAAATCAGCTCTTGTGCTAAAGAAAATGCTATTGAAGACGTATCAGTTCTGTATCCACAGATTTTGCTACATTAACCATTCTCAGTCCTTAGATGTGAAAACTATTTTACTCCTAATGGTCCGACAAGAAAAAATGTTTATTGGTGTTTTACGTGCAAACCAACAATATAAAACCCATTCCTGTAAATTGTATGGTACGGTAATGAAAGGGTTTGTTCAGGTTACTGTTATCATTGCTGTTTATTTGTTCAGCCCAGCTCTGAAACAGTACTTAGGTGATAATTGTTGTGTGGATAGGAGCGTCACACTGATAATTAGGGGCTCTAAGGTTCAGGAGAGCATGAATACACTTTAGTGAACTTTGTATCAGGTAACACTGTCATCAACCTGGGGGTTGCGGAAACAAGAATGCAATGAGAAGACCTAAAATGTCTGCGCTTGGCTTAGCAGAGGTCTGTACTGACAGTGAATGACGAGGTAAATGACAGATACCTCTTATGCGACAAACCTGAGAAGTTTATTCTGTGCTAGAGAAGCTCGTTTCTTTACATTCCTTCCCCTTTCGGTTATCTGCATCCGATCAAGACACTTGAATGACACATTGTTTAAAAGCCCAGACCTGAAGCTAATTAATTTTTCTGGCTTTCTTCCTGCAAAACAAGTAAAATAAATTGTGTGTGTATCATTATATAGGACCTTTTTCAGAGGCATACTTCAGACAAAAGCGAGACTTAACAAACTGGTTCTGTTTAAAGGGTACTACCTATGAGTAAGTGGTACTTGGCGTTTTAATTAGAAGTCAAGTGCTTCTCAAATTCTGCTTGGGCGTTTGAGATATGTTTTAATGTACTTTTTTAATTCATTCATTTTCTTAAAATCTTTAAAATCTTAAATAAATTCTAATAAAAAATAAAAATCTTGTTCTGTTATTAAAAACCCAGACATCCTGAGTGTGCATCAGTAACTACCTTACCAGTCATGTGCTCGCTGGCTCATTAGCTCAGATTTGGACTAGAGACTGTTCTAACTTGGTTGGTGTGTTTAGAGACTTTTATGCATACTTTTTTGTGTTACTTGTGTTTGTGTGTATGCCTTTTCATTACTTATTTGTAACAAGCTGTAAATAGAATTTTTGTGTGTATGTGTCCCTCTATTGAAAAGTAGAATTCCTTTGTTTCTCTTGCTAAATAAAATACAATTTATATTTATATTACAGTAGCATGAAGCATGTCCAACCAAAGTCCATTTTGTGTCCTGTTTCACAGAACGTTAAATGGTACCTACCTGTAATTGCAATTCTGAGTGTCTGTTTGTTGGTGCACATTTAATGGTCTGATACTAAGATTTTTAAATCATAATTGCCTTTAACATAATATAGATTTTAAAGTACACTGATTTCTAGACTTTGGGTCACATTAATTATGGCTGCCATGTTCTGGACCTAGCCCCCCTCACACATTATTTGCTGTGGTATTCAGATATGTCTTTTTTCTTTTGTCTCTGAAATCTCAAGCAATGCCTTGGGGGGGTTTAAATAGATCATTAGATAATCCTTGTAAATATCGTTGTAAAGGCCTGAACACTTACCTGTTTAAATATTTTTTGTACTGCAGTTTTAACTAATTTAGTAGAATAGTAGCCCTGAGGACACCTGTGTAAATCCAGGTGTCCTGACTTTACAAAAGAACTGGAAGGATTGGCTAGAAGGCCTAATTTTCTAATTTCACAGAGCCCAAGTTGTGTTTGCACAGTTTCAGAGTTTACAGGAATGCAAGTGTTGGTTAATGATTGCCGTAGGCGTGTAGTCTGAATCAAACCTGAGCTGATAAAGAACAGTTAATCCTCCATATCTGCTTCGTACTGAGCAAACGTAAATGTGCTCTACCCTAAAACATGATAATGAAGATACAAATGATTTAATCCTGCGTTTTGTATAGTGAACTGAAAATGTGGACTGATTCACTTCCATTGCCATCTGCTTGTAATCCATTACAATTTTTCGAACAAGACTTAATTCTAAAATAAATTTATTTAATTATGCTATTACGGTATTTTCTTTCATATGATTATAAAGCTAACAAAGCGATTACAACTGACGTTGGGCAATTGTGAAAAGAGATCAATCTAACATTGCTTTGGAGCTTTAGCTGTCTGTGAGCATGCATATAAATTGAAGGATTTAAAACCGCAGACCTGTCAGCAGATTTACATTTGTATTGCACATCCTGCATGTATACAAGTACTTAATATTTCCTTCAGTGCCTAAAATACAAACACAACCTCTGCAGGGAACAAAATAAAATAGACCAAAACAATTGATATTTAACATTTAAAACCTAAAATGATTGTAATTACATGTGCAATTATAATTTACATAACTAGCTTGAAGACGTACCTTGGAAACATTTACTCAATATTACAGTAGTAAAGATACCTCTTTTGAGAGGTAAGCGAAAACCAGAATGCATGTACGAAGCCCACGCAGACACTGGAAGAACATACCTTACTCCATACAGACTGGAAAAAGAGGTGATGATTGAATATTGGTCTCGAAGGCTGGAAAAACCCATTTTGTCACCTTTCAAATGGCTTGATCTAATAGATTCTACAAAGCAGTGCTAAACTGCTGTCACTAATAAAGCAGCTTCAGCATTATATTACTAAATTATTAATATTAATAATACTAAATTCCAGTCAACAATTGAAGAACTTATCCAGTGTGATCTGACGCGTTCTCTTGACGGACTGCACTTGAACAAAATCAAGAAGTGGTGGGCGTGTTCACCTCCCGCTGGTTTTGCTCTTGTCAACACAACTTTTCGGATTTCCTGACCTTTGATAAA
>JAUZSU010192591.1:0-12022 GCA_034780255.1 Parotocinclus maculicauda | reverse complement strand
GAAATGAGCGAATCATTTTATGATGTAGGCCGAAATTGAGCTTCCCCTCCTTGAAAGACCAGCATCCGCCACTGCTAACAATATAGTATGGTTAAGACCATATCCATATTCTCTCAATTTAGTCAATGTCAAATAACAACAAAAATTCTAAGATTATTTATCTCATAATATCAATCAATCTGGGGGTGTGGGTTAGGACGCGTCATTAAATACTTGTACATACTCATTGGTCGGTCTACTTTGGACTGAGTCATTCAAAGCATATGAGTGCTTGAAAAAGGTTTGCTAAACATTGGTCTGATGTGTAATACATAACTAGAACCTCTCCCACCAGAGAGCTCCTGGACTTCCAGTAATTTAACTATATTATGGTCAGGGTTCCATGTGATGGAGCAATCACTTTTCCCAGAAGCCCAATATTAGTCTGCATATTGTCTAAAAGTTTGGACTTTACCTGGTGATGTGAATCCATCCAAATAAATCAGAGGACACGCTGCAAAAGGGTGAACAGACAAAACATTACAGTGAATTTGCTGTTAATCACAGATCAAACATACAACCCAAAATATGAAAATTAAAAGAACAACGCATACTTGATGTTGCTGTTTCACAGATGAAGGTAATGAGGTTGTCTTGGATCTTTGCAAATGCATCGTAGTCATCAACGACAAAAACATGCCTATCACTTGGCTTGCTTCCAATGTTCCTCAGTTCAGTCATGTCCACATCAGCGACACCCACGACAAACATGCTATATCCTGGAGAGGTACATTGAACATTGTCCTTAAGAACAATCCAGTAAACGTATACCAAAATGCGCCATACAGAATCTTAAAACTGGTGGTTGAACAGCACATTTTTTGGCACTCACCTGAATGCTGAAGTTTGGAGGCACTTATCTTAACCTCATCCTGAGAGCGCCCATCTGTTACTACCACCAGAACCTTTGGAACATTCCTCCTCATGCCACTGTCTGAGGTGAATACTTTCTCACCAACATGCTTTAGAGCAGCACCTGAAATTTTTAGACCAAAGCAGTGCTCCATGTGAATACTTTGATGACCTATCATAGACCACCATTATACTTGTTGTTTTGGAAATTGTATCATGAGCATATATAATATATTGGATATATAAAAATTGGACCATTGCATTAAAAAAATTTGATCTCACTCCATAATCCTATTTTCTACTGATCTTCATTCTAATGTCCGTGAGCTTTAGAATATTTTCATATTTTCTCCCTGTTCCTTTTCGGAAAAAGTGTTTGTTGAATACCCTTTCACTATTTCTAATCAACTTTTTAATTCTATATAGTTTAAGTTTTTATTTTCAGGTATTATAGCAATAATTACTAAATAAAAATAAATAATAATTATTTATATATATATATTAATATTAATATATAGTTTAAAATATAATATTATATATTTTTTTGTGTGGCTGACCAAAATGAAAATTGTAAAGAACTGATTATTATTACTAAAGCAATGTGTTGGACTAGTTATATTTTAAATATCATTCTAATATTCATATCCTATATTGTTATTTAAACATTGTGGTAATTCTTGTAAAAAAAAAAATTAGTACATTTGTACTGTTGTGGTTTATTTACATTTAAAACAAACTGGCTTGAGGTTCATAAAAACTTCATTCACCCGATGTAACTGGTACATTCATATTATAACTTCCATATTACAAGTTAACAGTTAACAGTATGATCCCTTTAATGCCCAGTGTCTATAGAGACAACACGGCTGCATGATTAATTATGTGTAGCAGTTGACAATGGATGTGACTGAAATTAAAACAAATTTTAAAGGCTGGCCAAATGCTTTTGGCCACATAGTATAGGATTATTATTCATGGTCTTATGGTTAGTATGAACAGTAACCTGTTTTAGTGTTTCCTCCTCTGTAGCTGACCATTCGCACAGCTGATAGAACCATTCCCTTGTCATGGTACGTGTTTAGCTTGAACTCTGTCCTGGCAGCATCACTGTATTGCACAAAGGACACCTGTGTGTAAAGGGAAACAGTTTATTTTCCACAGTCAGCTTGGACATCACTTACTCAGTCATTCTTACCACATTTCTGTGCACACACTGGCAATTTTGACAGCTTAGTTACCTGCATGCCCTCATAATTGACGACATCAAATGCCCCAATCATGTTGAACACAAACTGGAGCACTTTGTTGAAGCTCTCATCTCCAATACTCCAAGAGCCATCAATGAGGAACACCAGGTCAGCTTTAGCCCCCTTGCACACTGCATTATGTAAAATAAATTAGTAATGGTATAATAAAAAAGAAGCCAACAACATAAACTGTCTATCTGAGCTAATATTACCTTCAAGGGCATCAGGGATGGATGGGGGTGGAGGAGGAGTTGGTGGCACTGTGGCGGGTACAGTGGGCTTCACCACTAAGAGAGATCCAAGTTTGTCAGTGGACATGATAAAAAAGGACTTGATTAAATGATTACTGAAGTTCACTTACGAGTGCGCTCTTTGGTGCTGACTCCTGGACCCTCCAGATTATGTGTCTGAGTATACACAGTGGCATTATACAGCACATCTGGACGCAGTCTATCAAAGCAGTAACTATTCTCCAAAGCTGTGATGGTCACTTCCTGGGCTCCACCGTTAGAAACTGCCAAGTGCCAACATAAGACATTTGAAGTTACAAAAACAGACTTTAAAAATTCATAATACATTTTTAATATAACTTATTTAACGTACCGTCAAAGGGGTTAATTTTAAGTCTGTAAGATGTGGCAGCACGGTGTGGTGTCCACTTAAGGCATAATGAATCGTAACCCACGTTGTATGTTGTGAGGTCAGTAACATTCAGGTATACTGGATGGAAAAAAATGTTTAACGGTCAGTGTAGTGTCTGTATTGTTACATATAAGCAACTTAACTTCAAGGGTGCTCTATGTGCAATAAACTTACATGTTGTCCCCTGACCAACAAGAGGACCACTCAAGCCAGCATCATACTGAGCAAAGACCTTTACATCATATGTAGTTCCTGGTTGCAGGTTGGGAATGTTATAGGTGGTCACATCCCCAATAAACATTTCGGTGAAGCTATTAGTTCCTGTAATTTTCAAAAGCAGTAATGAGCCATAGTAATGAACAAAGATAGACAGAACTATTCAGCACAGCAGCACATCTTAGCTCACCTTCTGGTGCATAAGCTAGCTTGTAGCCATTGACCCTGGAAGGTGCAGGGTCCCAGGAAGCACGGAATCGAGTGTACCATTCATCCGACACACGCAGGTTACGTGGCTCCATGAGTCCCACTATGGATGACACAAAAGTACCATTCTCACTTTGTTAATGAAATTGCATATGATAAGTGAAGGAAAAGGCATATTGTGTGTTTAAGGTTTATTGCTTGATCAACTTTAAACCTGATTTCTAAAGACTCCCCTCCCAATTTGGGGGTGGGGGGTCTTTCAAAAGTATTGTCATCTAGAAAGGGGGCACACTACATAAAAGGTTTGGAAACTACTTAGGTTGATTGTTGGTAAAGAGTATGGTAATATATATTATTAGTATGTGTAATATATGTAATTAAAAAAATCTAATTTTACAATTAAATGTAGATGATATTAAAAAGGACTGAGTACAAATCATATCCCCAGAGGATGGCCAGTGCTATCTGTGTCAGGGAGAACACCAGAGTACATTTTGCCCTGCTAGCCATAAACATTGGCATCTGTGAGCTCACACTTGGCTCTCTCTGCCCAATCTCTCTGCATTCAGAAAGTAGTAATGGTTGGCTTGTTGTATATAGAAATCCCATAGTGGTTGGGAATACTCGCCATACTGTATACCAGTCATCATTGAAATTAGCAGATAAATAAAGGCCAAAAAATTAGTTTGCAGGATCAACAAGCTGTATGTGAAGAATTAGTGTAATGCAAAGTATGTAAGGTATTTAGTATAAATTTAAGTGCTCTTTGGTTGGCAGCAATAACGACATATTTATAACCAAAGGTTTCGTGTGACAATGATGGTGCATGATGTCAACACAGGTCAAGTGTCTGGAAAATTAAGCTCATCTGAACAGTAATATGTGTGCACCTACTGTATATGTTTGAGTGATTACACCTTGTAGACATTGCTATGTTTGTTTTACTTTTTACAAAAATCGTTTTATCATGATTAAACAGGTTAAAAAATGGCAGACTTTGTCTGGTAGCAGTACTAAGCATCTGATCCGAATAATACTACCGTGTGTGCTTTATAACTTTCAGAGCAATTACATGTCTGTCCATCTCCAGAAAGCTCTCCTCCATTTCCATCTGGGTATACAGCCACAACAGTGATTCTGTAAGGTGTGTCTGGCTGAAGATTCTGCAAGATTATGTTGTTTCTGTTGCCAGCAACAGTTTGCTATATGTAATAGATCAAGAAAAGTATAAAAGTTATTGAGAAATACATTTTAAATAATTGCAGAGCAAGACTTGTGTAAATAGCTGTCATTATTAAAGGCTACATAGTCAGACTTACAAACTCTTCGATAGGATCTCCAGTGGTTGGTGCATAGGCTATGCGGTACATAACCACAGGCCCTGCTGCAGGCTCCCAGTTTACACTCAGTGAGCTTGTGGTAGGGTCATACACTCGTAAGTTCCTGGGCCCAGTACGGTGTACTAAAATACAGTAGTCAAATATATACAATAAGCAACCCATGTTGTCTTTTCTTACTCAAATAACTGAACCGACCAGGGCAAAACCTTACATGTTTTGCCATTATCATTAGCTGGAGTACCCTCTCCATCAGGGTACACAGCAATCACCCCAACAGAGTACTCCATGTCTGGCAATAGCTGTTCCAACAACGCAGTATGGGTATTTCCAGGAACAAGAACCTGCAGGACAGAAACCAAAGATCATTCTTACTTCTTGATGGAAGTAGCAACTTAAACAAATGCACCCAAATACATTGAGGGTTGCAGATTATAATTTAGTAACCTAACACAAAATGTATTAAAGCAATTAAAAGTTGCAGAGTAGATACCATGTCTTGCTATAAATTTGAAAAGTCAGTGAAACAATGCTTATTATAAAGCTGACACTGGCACTCTCTTTTTGACATTCAAATACTACAAGTTAATCTGGTCCTGCTCCTGCTCCTGGCCCATTATGCTACAGGATCAAGTGGCTTAAATCAAGATCAGTTCTTAATGTATCTATTGAGTTAAGACTGGATTACTCTGGTGGCAGCAGATGTTTGTGCATTCTAAAATAGCTAGTTCTTCTCACTAATATTACCTCCATAATTTAGTTTCTCTTAAGCAGCCAGTGGAATGTCAAATGTGCTTGTCTACAGTGATGGACAGACCAGCAACCAGGCCTTAATTGTTTTATGATTGTTAAAGCCAAAGGATTCTGAGCTGAGCTGGAAAAGTTGCATAAGTATTTGCCAATTTCAGTTTCTTTAAAACACATGGTGCAGAGTGATAATTATTTTGACACCCTGCTATGTGGAAATAATTTCTTCATCAACTCTGGATCCATATTTTAGTAAGCTGATGAAGAACAGTGAATGTTCAACCTTGTCTAACCATGAAATGCTATTCAGATTACGATTAATACTGTATTGAGTAATATATTATTATGTAAATATAATATTATTGTTTCGTCATCAGTGAGCACTTTATCCTGAAGATTTTCAGGAAGTCTGGATCCTGGAAACACAGGGCAAGAACAGACCCTCAACAGGACTGCAATTCATTTCAGCACACAAAATATCTAATAATTCTAGTTAAACACGTTTCTTGTATGATACTCTAACTTGTTACTTGTTGGGTCATTTTTTAAGGGCTGATAACAACAGTGAGAGTTCTTGCTGTTGCTGTTGTTCATCCACTTCAGCATCAACAAATATATTTTGAGATATAATGGGCATAAAAGAGTGACCCTGTTCTTTTCCTTAAATTTCACAGATAAACATCATAGATCCCTTTACTCTCACTCCTTGAAGGATAGGAAAGGTATTTTCCTAAGGTCTCAGTTAAATTGGAAACAGAAAGTATTTGATTAAACAAAGTTTGTGATCCAGGTTATATAAACATTATAACTGGCTAAACACAAGAACAAAAATAATTCAAATGAAAAACAAATGTCATGGCTTAATATACCTTATCTATATCAGTTACTACAATGGCACAACAGAACATAGACACAAAAGTTTATGTCTATGTTCATGGTCATTTAATGGGGCCTAATACTCCATACGGTCTTATATTACGGTCATAGGAAAGTGTAACCAGATGCAAATAATGCAACCTATACAGTCCATTTTACAGTAAATCTGTTAGTAGATCATGGTTAGATATGCTACACACAAAGCACAAAACAATGAATGTGAAAATAAGAAACTGTTCTATTAATGTGAAGGGGGTTTTAACCGAATTTTCTAAAGTACATATGACAAGAAATACTCTAACTCACCGACTGGGAGGGCTGTGTTCCGGTGATTGGGGCGTAGATTACCTTGTACTGTTGTACATCACCCGAAGCGGGTTCCCAGCGCACATTTAGAGTGTTTGTAGTGGGGTTGTAAACCCTGACATTCGTGGCAGGAGTTCGCCCCACTATGTGACAGATGTAAAGAAGGCGCAACTTAGTTAGTGGTTAAAGAGAAAAACAATTGAATTACTCACTACCTGTTAAAAAAAAATAAAGTAGTCTCTGCAATGATGATCATTCCACAATAAATTGGAAACCCATCTAAACTAGGAAACAATTTATAACACTAATAATTACTGGGAACAAGACACTTCTGACCTTACATTAAAACAGATGTCCACACCTTTGTATGACTAAGCATTATAATGACAGTGCAAGTCTGGTCATTACAACTCTTGTTTGGATCAAAACATTCAATTAAAAAATCTCTAAATCTTTTTTGACAAAAGAGAGGTATGCTTTAAAGGGGACACTTTAAAAAAAAATAAATACTTCATCTTGCATTTTTCATAAAAGCAGCTGTGTAGTGCCTCTCAGAGTGATTACTCATGGAGTTCCTAAAACCTTACAAAGGTACTATTACTATGAGCAACAGGCAATATATTTACAGAGTATAAACTGAACATGAGTAGAAGAAGCTGACAATGTACTAGCATATCCAAATCCTTCTTCTGGTCACCAAGTAACTAAAGCTATATGACTCTGAGGTTCTGTCTAGGTGGCCTAGCAGATAGAGTACTGTACTATGAGACAGAAGGTCCAGGGTCCAAATCCAAACTTTGCCAAGCTCCCACTTTGAGCAAGACCATAAACCTTGCATTGTTAGACTGTTTAAGCTGTAAGTTGCTTTGCATAAGGGTTTCTATTGAATGACTAAATGTATATGTACAGTAGATATTGGAGCCTCTATATATTTCTACGACACAACTTCAAAAACGATTGGAGAAAATATGCTGGGACTCACATGTCTTTCCATTCTCTGTCAGGCGTTTGCCCTCTCCAGCTGCATACAATGGCACTACAGTCACACCATAAACAGTATCAGATTGAAGATTATTCAACACAGTACTGAAAGTATTTCCGGGGACTTGAACCTGAAAGAACCAATGGGAATCACAGAGTTACAAGATTAATGCATACATTAACATGCGTGGTGACATCATGATAGTAACACAATAGTTGATACGTGTGGTTGTTCTTGATTACATATTTAAAATCCTATGCTAATAAATGCAATGAATTTAAACAGCAGATAGGTGTTGTAAGTTTGTACCGTGTTTTCTGTTCCCCCTGATGCAGGCTTATAGATAATCTTGTACTGACGCACGTTGCCCTCGGCAGCCTCCCAATGTACGTTTAGGGAAGTGGTGGTGGGATCAGTTACTTGAAGGTTTTGCACTCCTCCAAGGGCCACTAGAAATACCAGAATTAAGAAAGGTTACCTCTGCTTAAGTTCAAAACAGTACTATCTGACATAAAGTATTAATACTAGAATCTAGAACACATTCAGAGTGTTTAAAGTGGGCTTGAAGTTCACAACATCACAACATGTGAAAGATTTTAGAAGATAGTGTCAGAAAAAGTGGAACTTAGTGATTTAGGATATGTGCATAGAAATACTTGAAAAGTAAAAAGCTGTTTAAACCAAAGAAGGCACTGTTGTCACAACAATGCCCTAAAAAAATAAATAATAATAATGATTATTATTATTATTATTATTATTATTAATAATATTCATCATCATCATCATCATCTTCATAAAGGAAGACATTTCTGATCAAAAGTTAAAGCAAATGATAAAGTCTTTGTTTAATTAATCATTAAGAAGGCAGCACACATCTGGCAACCACAGCACTGTGCTGAGAAACACAAGTACAAGGATTTATAGGAATAATAAACAAGGCCTTAGTACAATGTATTGTCCTTAGATAATGAATTAAACTTGATCACTAAATTATGTGGAATCTAAGGTTTTATGTCTGTAAAGTTTCATGCTTATCAGATGAGACTTGTAATTAAGGAAATAGAAATGAATTATTTCCAGTAGACAAAATATCTACTACTGATGTTGATGAAACTACGCAATGACTGAAGGTAAGTCCAGGGATGAAGTAACACACATTGTAGGAAACTTAACTTCAACATGAATTAGCGACTAGAAAGCAGCAGCAAACTATAACATCTGTTAGTTACAGTGTTTAAGTGGAATTCAGTAACAGAATATCTGAAGTGTATTTTAAGTGCTTTTGGTTTTCCACAGTGCCCCAGAGAGCCACAACTTCTACACAGGAACCACAAGATAAGACTCAAAGGTAAGATACGATGACAGAAGTAGCAAGCGTCCACAAATATAGCATTCTTTTAATGTTCCTTTCTGGTATTGTTATTCAGTGCATTTATGTTTTTCCTTAATGTTGACTTGTTTTCTCTTAATGTGTCCTTCTTTGCTCTTTTGCATAAATATTGTTTTGCTGTATGTATCTTGTTTTTAAGGAAAGCAATAACTTGGGAATTCCCTAAACTCCTACAAAGTAACTAAGAGATGTTACAAACTACAAACTGGGCTTCGTTTAGGAGAGTCTGGAGACACATTTATAAGTTGAGTTGTAAGCACATCAGAATCCCTCCTCTAGGGATCAATGCAGTGACGCTAATGCTCTAAGGATAACTTTAAGAGTTTCTAGAACCTTAAAGTTTATGTTCACTTCGCCATCATAAAAAAGAAAGCCTAACAATCATGCTGACTTTTAGTAAAACAATGTTTTAATATATGAAAGGACTCCTGTCACTCACATGTCTTTCCATTCTCAGTTAGGCGTTTGCCCTCTCCAGCTGCATACACTGGCAATACGGTGACAGCATATACAGTGTCAGATTGAAGATTATCCAACACGCTACTGAAAGTTTTTCCAGAGACTGGAACCTGAGACATTTAAAAATAATCATAAGCATTTCTACAAAATTCGAATCTATTTGGAAAGATAGATATAATTGGAAAAGTACAAACAGGTAAAATGTCTGTTGTTTTGTCATTAGATACTTCTGGATAGTTTTGACTTTTAAAGTGAGCAAAAGGTGCTACATGTTTTTACCATGTCCTCTGGTCCACCTGCAGCAGGCATGTAGATGATCCTGTACTGGCGTACATTGCCCTCAGCTGGTTCCCACTGTACGTTCAAAGAGTTGGTAGTGGGATCAGTCACTCTTAGGTTTCGCACTCCTCCAAGCGGCACTAATAAAGCCAGAATTCAATTAATTCACCAATGTCTGTGCTCAAAGCAATAATATAATTAAGCATACTCCTATCTAATGCTACGTATTTGTACAGACAGCCCACATTTAGAAAGCTTGTGAAGGGGTTGAAAACTTTGTCTTAAATCTAATACTGTAAGCTAGATACATATGAGAATTCACAGAGAACCTGAAATGGGCACATTATGCCCAAATAATCAAGGCAGTAGCTAATCCTGCGATCTCCACCTGGTACTCCCCAATAAAATGCAATTGTCTACACACAAAATACATGCTCAGTAAATATGCTAATAACGTACTAAACCATGTGGACAGCATTTATTTGGCAGACACCCCTAGAATCTTAATATACCTAATTTTAAACCTTATACTAATAGTAGCACTACTGTGTATTTAGTTACTGATATTCTATGATCAAAAAGCCTTTTCTTTTCAAATGCTTATTTACAAAACTCATAAAAAGAAAGGTAGCCCAATTTTCAGGATAAATCACATCTGTTTTACATTTGGTTTTGGGAGATGGGACAATTACATCTAAAACTGGCCATAATTATGTTACCTTTAATAACAAAGAAAATGTTTAAATGTCTGTCCAAAATGGTTGGTATACATTTGGGTGTATATTTGATCACTAGATACTTGTAGGCCATTGGAATTCCTGATATGAGTATCATATCATATTAATGGTATAGAATTATGCCATAATCATGAAGACCATCTAAGAAGATCACTTACATGTTTTTCCTTGATCAGAAACCTCCTCGCCTTCTCCTGCAGAATAAACAGCTGCCACCGTAATTGTGTAGGGGGTGTCAGGGGTGAGTTTCGGCAGAGTAATGGTGTTCTTCTTCCCCCCAATCTGAGTCTGTAAGAATAGGAGTGACAGCCACCTGTAAAAACAGCTTCTCATATAACAATCCATTTGTTTTAGAGCAGTGCTGGGGAGTTCTGTTTAGTCAGGAAGCTTTACTCAGCTGCCACATGGTGCCTGTCTGACAGTCTGACAGTCTGAGATAGGGGTCTAAGCTGAGATGATCGATCTTCTTTTTTTCACAAGAAATATGCTAGGCCATGCTACAAAAATATTATGTAAGGCTGAAAGATTATTTTTTATTATTAGAATTTATATTATCAGACTCATTTATCCAGCATGACTTACAAATGTGTTTTGTTTCATTCTAATTAGACATATACTTATGCTAAATACTTAATGCCGTATTGACACTATGCAATTCACATTGTATATGTGCATATTTGACCCCCAAGGTCAAAGTTATGCTGAACTGTGCTCAGGCTAGGGTACAGTTTAGTTGGACACAGTCACAACTGCCTCGGTAAAAATCCTCTTATTAGATTTCTTTTTATCTTTGCATGTTCAATTAATTTGTCATAAGGAGTATAAAAGGACTGTGTGTGAGCCCGAAGCAACACCAAAACGCCACAAAGTGGGAGAAATTTGATCTAAAACCAGACATGCTGCTGCATTCCGATTCAGTTGCACTGGACTGATCATACACATAGGGGACATGCCAGAAATGATTTGTACTCCTAGGCTCAATTCTAACTTTAAGAGTTCATAAAGTTCCTTAAAAAAATCTACAAAATCCAACCACTTGTGGTGAGATCCTAACTATGTGCGCTTCCTTTATCTCCAACCGCTACTCCTCTGCATTTTTCAGAGCTTAGTGGCAAGCAAAAGCAAAGTAATCCCCGCAACCCCCCAAACACATCTGCCATGAGAATATGCCTCATGCAGACACAGCAGTGCAGACTGAGTGAGCATGAGATAACCACAGCTGGTCTCAAGCTCCAGCTTTCCAACAGTGATTCAACATTCTAACTGCTCAAGACAGAAGTGCTGCAATTTAATAATTGCTTTCTTGACAGGATAGCTTTTCGCAAAACTTCCAAATCCCAGGTCAGGCAGCACAGGAAGTCTGGAGCATTGAGTATCTTTATAAATAAACCTTAAATGGAAACCTGGACAAAATATTTATATTTAAGGGTCAAGTGCAAAACTTCTGTCTCCCTGTAGTCTGCAAAATACCAAGTTGTAAAATGTTTCAACAAGGCACAGCATAAGGACACTCAACTTTATGATGACAAATCACACTGAGATACCTCAAAAGGCTATAACAGGACACATGAAAAACTTTCTGCTATGGACTATACCTACCACAGTGAACGAAATAAGCTTATAACTATAAGCCCAAACTTTAAGTGTCTAGAGCTTATAAAATTCAGCAGCCATTTCAGCAGCCACCAGAGAGTTGGATCCCGGAT
>JAUZSU010192580.1:0-12022 GCA_034780255.1 Parotocinclus maculicauda | reverse complement strand
GCATGTTGTACCGTGTATGATTGTGTATGTGACAAATAAACTTTGATTTGATTTGATGTTCGTTTAATCGGACCAGCCGGTTATTAGGACCAAAACGATCACGTCACGATGTGGTCCGATTAATCGGAATCGACTGTATATATATTATAAATAAAAGAAATATGTGATGGTTTATGTCTTGTGATGGTTTATGTCCTGTCAAGCTACATCTAGACTCACCATGTACAGTGAAATTGGAAATGTGAAAGCAAGACGTGATTTTCTTTTTGCCGAAATCAAATGAACCTTATTTTTGGCTGATATGAAAGTGATGAGCAGTTGGAAGTAGCCGATCAGATGTAAGGTCACCTTTCATTACCAGTTGTTTAAACATGATTAAGTGACCCACCTCAGAGTCACGTATTCTGAAACCGCTCCATTCCAATCTTGAACAAGCACTGTATCATGCATTTTAGACAGATCTTTCCTGTGCCCATATTTATCTAGGTGCAACTTTTCCATGAGCGCACGCATGAGCAAACAGAAAAAAAAAATACCAATTGTTGAAGATTGTTAAAAGATTGTTTAAATGTGTTTAAAACTGTGGACACCTAAAGTGACCTTGAGCTGTCAAGCTATCTCCAAATATGACACGGAACAATATAGTGAGAATGGGAGGGTAGGAGAGGGAGCAGAATAGAGCAGCGAGGCATTGCCATTTGACTTCTTTATACAGGTAAACCTGAAAATCCTGTCAATGTGACAAATCTGCCATATATATCTCAGCGAAGAACAATGTGTAGGTTTAGCATTAAATATCTAGATGTGACGCTACTAAAAAGTAGGTTATATTCTTTATTTATAGGATAGCTTGGATTTGCAAGCAGAGATATCATGGGCTGGGAAATTAATCCCATTCTGTACAAAACTGAGGTGAGAGCAGTTTTTCAGCGTGTATATTTTTGTTTGTGGCGCTAGCATGCAAAAGTAGGCTAATTGAAGAGAAGTATGTTAATTATCAAGCTCATGATGGCTAGATAATTCAGCTTATAGGCTCATTCTTCTTGTTTGTTAGCCAACTCACATTAGTAAATTAGCTGGTGCTTAACGATAGCTGGATTAACTAGCAATTTATTAGTCAGCTAGCTAATGTGTGAAATGCCATTGAGCTAAAATGACCTAGTGTAAGAGGCAGCACAGTGGCTCTGTGTGTGAAAAGAAGGTCCCGAGTTCAATCCCAGGGTGGGGCGGCCTGGGTTCTTTTTGTGTGGAGTCTGCATGTCCAAGTCAAAATATGTGCGTGTAGGTTAATTGGTGTCTCTAAAGTGGCCCTCAGGGTGTGACTGCATGTCCTATTATGGATTGGCATTCTGTATAAAGCTGAATTGAGAGCATGCATATTTATGTTTGTAAAGCTAGCAAGCTGTTAGCCAGCTCACAATTACTAAATTAGCTGGTACGATGGATGGGGATTGGTGCCCCGTTATTGTTCCTGCCCTTGCGCCCAGAGTTGCCCGGTGGGCACCGGCTGGCCCGTGACACCATGTGGATTAAGCGGAAGATAATGTTTCCCTGTTGCTGTTTCTATGCTTATATTTAATTATTTAGTACTTATTCACACTGCATGGAGACAGTTATGACTCATTGTTAACGAGAAGGTCAAATCTCAGCCAAGCTGCCACTGTTACGCCAGGATAAGATAAATTCCACACACTTAGAAATGCCTTGCTGCTCTTAGATTGCACAAAAACACCATTGTGTGTGATTGTAAGGTAATTTGGGGGGAGTTATAAAATTGGTTTGTATAATTAATAATAAATGCACTAGTATATTTTGTTTGCTCTTAAAACAAAATGGTTATTGATGCACTAAATACGACATAAGTAAATAACCAGGAATAGCAAAACTTGTGCATGATTTTATAGCCTGTAAGCATTTACACTCACATGGACTCTTCTTGTTATTTGATCGAACAGAGCCAAAGGCTGTGCTTTTTATGTAAACATGAATGTGTTTATCAGAAAAAGATAAGGAATGTATGACAAAGTTTGCCTGAAAATAAAACATTTTTTTTAACCGAGTCTGTCATATGGTGATGATCACAAGCCGAGAAGGTGATGTAATACAAGGTGAAAGAAAATGTGTTGTCTGAAAAAACACTGAAAGAGGGGCTTTATTTTCCTGTTCTGTGTTTTTTGCTACAGATACAGAAGCAGAGAGGAATGCCCTAAAAGAGCATGTCTACCCCAAGCTGAGAGACTTCTGTAGGGAGAACTATGGCATTGAGTTCCAGGTAAATCGTCTTTACTCTAAACTCTCCCAATATGACGAAACGCATTTGTTCTCCCAGATACATTAGGACGTTTATGCAGGCGTGTTTTGTACTTGTGTAGCTTGTGTAACTCCATGAAAACAAAGCATATTTTTGGAATCCTGACTATAACCCGAGAAACAAATGCGTGTATCCTTTTTTAGTTTAGTCCTGATTTGATTTTGTTTCCTCTTTCCATTCTTGCTTACGTAGAATCGTTTCCAATGCAAATTACATTCGGGAGCATAAAGAGAGAGGGCAGATCTCGTGGCTGTTTGTTAAACAAATCCAGTAGGGCCTGGCGAGATTGTGGCCAGCGGCTGAAGCAGATTGGACTAGAGTGAAACAGACTTGAGGCTTGTCCTGGTTTAAAAAAAAAACTCTTCCTCTAGCATCTTTTACTCTTTTGTAAACAAGACATGGACTGTTTAATATCAAACAGTAGCAATATTTAGCAGTAAGAACTTTATATTTCCTGAAATCATTTAGTTATTTCATAATTATTACCAAGCAGTTGTTTTAAATAAGACCTCTACAGCAGGATCCATCTGGGAGTGCTTTTAAATTAGCTCGTTTTAGGTCCACAGGGCCAGTAATTGCTGCTTTTCTCTTTTATCTAGGGCTTTATTTCATTAAAAATCACTAGTTAATGTGCATTATTATTAAATACGTGTAGGTGCACGCACAGGTAAATTGATTCTTCTGTCCATGCTTTTGTAGGTCCTTCAGCTTGTGAAAAATCTGGATTTGAACCCTGGACCTTCTGGTTCATAATACAGTACCTTACCCACTAGGCCACCACAGTCCAATGTGTATTCATGATAGACATCGTGTTGTGTTAAGGATAAAAGCTAGCTGTATTTTGGTTGAATGTTCTTTAGGCTATAACCAATAAGTGCAACGCTCAACTGACATAATCCAAATCTCACAGCAAAATGAAAAGTGGGAAAAGGCAACGAGGGGGTGGTGAGGAGAGCTGGGTTATGAGATGCTACCAAATTTGGTCGACTGACAAAAATGATGTGGCAAATCACGATTCTGTCTGGTCACAGGTACTTGATCCTGTTCCCTGTGGCACTCTTGAAACGGATGTTGGAGTGAATCTGTGTGTGCACATGTGCACGCGTTTGCAATGCGAGTGCAGCATTGAGATTGGGAGAGAAAGAGAAATGCCTTGGGTGGCATCGCTGTTTACTTCTCATACTCTCACACTCACATACACACGCACGGATTGGGTTTGCTTCTGGGAACATTACAGTGGGTTTTCCTTGGCCTTCAGTACCCAGATCTTAATACTAAAGAGCCATGATTCCCAACCCACAGGGGGGCACCATTAAAATGCCTGCTCCATGGTTCACAGAGTTTATTAAAATGCAGTTTACACATGAGATTAAAATAATGTGCTTACTGGAAAATAGTTGTATATATAATTATGAATGAATACAAGTTCAAAAACATTCGGTACTTAACACAATGAATTATCATTATTATTATTTTGTAAGTATGTGTGTACACAAGTCTGCTTTGTTAGAGTATTAAATAAAAAATGTGTTAGAATGCTTGTGTTAGATTTTTGGCTAAACCAAAGGGAAAATGGGATAAAAAAAAAAAAGCTATCATTTACGTTAATTTGTGCCAAAAAGATTTTCAGAGATTCCTTTTCTTTTGGTCTGTGTGTGGGGGCTCCAATGAAAAAAAACAAAAACAAACAAAAAAAAAACAACTGTGATAGCCTAGCGGTAAAGAACCTGGGTTCAAATCCCACCTTTGTCAAGCTGCCACAGTTGTTTTCTTAAGTAAGGCTCTTAACCCACAATTGCTTGATTTGTAAGACTGTATAAGTTGTAAGTTGCTCTGGATAAGGGCGTCTGCTAAATGCCTTAAATGTAAATGTAGAAAAAATTGGGAACCACTGCTATACCGCATCTCTGGGTCAAGGTACACCAGGCTGTCCAGAGCAT
Source organism: Parotocinclus maculicauda (assembly GCA_034780255.1). Classification (NCBI taxonomy): domain Eukaryota; kingdom Metazoa; phylum Chordata; class Actinopteri; order Siluriformes; family Loricariidae; genus Parotocinclus; species Parotocinclus maculicauda. Next base: position 7,771 of record JAUZSU010192580.1, on the reverse strand, counting down.
GTCACTATCTCCATGCACCTCCACTTCTGTGAGAGACTGTGCTGTGTGCATGGGTCAGGGTTTCTGCAGAATAATTTCAACACCTAGCAGAATCTAGGTTGCAGTTTGAGGTCAAAAGAGGTTCAATCCACCCTTTTATTGTATATCAGATATCGAACATAAGATAATAAGCTCTGTACTATTGTAAAATCTACCCTGCTGTGTTGTTTAAGGCCATCATTAGTTTTCAAACTGACTAGTCGGACGTTGGGCGAAACCTTACAGAAAACATCCAAACGCGTTTAATTATCCAGGTGTCTTCTAGCTAATCATGTCAACACACAAACTATAACCCAGACGCATTTGCCCAGATCCATGGTCGCCAAACCTTGTTTTCATACAAACAACACCTTCTAATGATGGTCTAAATAATCAAGCCAGGGAGCTCAGGGAGAGCTGCAGCCCATCAGCACTAATGAAAACAGGCTGCCATGACGACGCTAACCACAGTGTGCCATGATTACAGGCTTGCTGATACAGGTGGAGAGGAGCGTATTCATGGCTGCCTCTCAAAATTATCCTGCAGATATGATGCAAAAAATTGCTAGATATAAAAAGCATACTAAAGCAAAAATAATGTGGATGTGACAGTAGGTGACTCACAGCTGTGGTTTAATAAACAGCTAAATAAACAAGACTTTGACATTAAAACCCTTCAGATCTGGTGTTCATGACAAAGTACTGATTAAAGTACTGTGCAAAAGTCTAAGGCCATTAGATTAGATGCAGTTTTTTTTTTTATTTCACATTCATTCATTATCTTTCGCTTAATCCACACGGGGTCGGGGGCCCACCCGGAAACTCTGGCCGCAAGGGCAGGAACAACCCTAGACGATGTGCCAATCTAATCCCAAACAGACACGGGGAGGACATAGACTCTACACAGAGAGGACCCTGGGCTTGAACCTGGGACCTTCTTGTTGCGAGACAGCAGTGCTACCCACCGAGCCACCATGCTGCCCTATTTCACAGTTTTAAACTAAACCAGAATTAAACAAAGAAAAAAAAAACCAGTAAAACAACATCTATAGGCTACAGGGCAAGTATTTAGTGCGACTTCTTCTTCTTACACTTCAGCATCTGGCAGCTTCATCAGCATTTCAAGTCGACTCTTCTACATGGGCCGTTAGGAAGGGTAGCAGCCAAGAACGTTTTTGGAAGAGAACCAGGCTAAGATATGCTAAAGCTAATAAAGATTAAAATCAAGATGGAAAGTGGAAAGAAAAGTATTTGAGTGGCAAATAAAATTTTGTAATGGGTCCAATTGTAGACTATGTCATTATACCATTGCTAAAACAACAAACCTAATGGTGGCCTAAGACTTTTGCACAGTACTGTATTATACCACCTGAGACCAGATTAGCAGCAGCACAGCCGGTCACATTGCATATAACTACAAACACTCAAATGAGGTATGGCAGCCAAAGCAGAAGAGTGAGAATTTGATGTTAAACTGCTATTAAAATTTCATGCAGCTCCACTCATCAGTCATGATGAATTTAGTGTCGTGTAGTGTTAATAGCTAGTGTTGTAGTACTCAAGTCTGGTCTCAGTCTAGAATTCAGTCTCGAAACCATAAAAAAGTGCCTTATCTGGGTCTCAGTCTTGTTCCGGGATCTGCAGATGGTGAACTTAGAGATTGTTGTTGAAACCAATGCAGTCCAATGCATCAGTCTGAAGTGATATTAGTTCTAAACTTAACTTTTTTTCTGTTGTTAATGAAAATCAACAATCCATTCGTAGAGAATAAAGCAATGCTTTCTCTAGGTGCCTAAAAGTCTGCACTCAGAAAAACAATAAATGGTTAGAATGGATGCTGTTGGCTAAATTTAGTTGACTTTATGTGGAGACTTCTAATTATGTTCTGATTACAAAATGCATGGTGAATACAAACAACCCCAGTTGCAATGAAATAGTACAAAACATTAATATAAACAGATTTTATTTAATTATTTTTATTGTATTGAATACACTACAAAGACAAGATATTTAATGTTCAAACAGATAAACTTTATTGTTTTTTGCAAATATTTACTCATTTTGAATTTGATGCCTGCAACATGTTCCAAAAGTTGGGACAGGGGAAACAAGACTGAGGTTCACCACTTTGTGAAAACCTGCGTGAGCAAAAAGTCCAACAGTTTTAGAACAATGTTTCACATTGTGCAATTGCAAGAAGTTAATTAATGAATTCCATCATTCACAGTTCATAATATTATCAAAATAAATATCTGCAAGTAAGGGGCAAGGCCAAAAACCAGCATCTAATGCCTGTGACCTTCGATCCCTCAGGTGGCACTGCATTAAAAACCAACATCATTCCATAATGGATATTACCACGTGGGCTCAGGAACACTTTAGAAAACCATTGTCAGTGAACACAGTTCATCGCTCCATCTACGAATACAAGTTAAAACTCTACCATGCAAAGTGAAAGCCATTAACAACACCAGAAAGGCCACTGGCTTCTCTGGACCTCATCTAAGATGGACGGACGCAACGGGAAAAAGTGTCCTGTGGTCTGACGAGTCCACGTTTCAAGTTGTGTTTAGAATTCATGGACATCATGTCCGGGCCAAACAGGAAAAGGACTGTCCGGATTGTTATCGGCGCAAAGTTCAAAAACCAGCATCTGTGATGGTGTGGTGGTGTGTTAGTGCCCATGGCATGATGAACTTGCACATCTGTGAAGGCAACATTAATGCTGAAGGTACATACAGGTTTTGGAGAAACATTTGCTGCCATCCAAGCAACGTCTTTTTCACGGACGTCCCCATTTGTCTTAGCACGACAAAGCCAAGCCACATTCTGCACATGTTACAACAGCATGACATAGTAAAAGAGATGTAGTAAAAGAGTTTAAGTACTAGACTAACCCGTCTCCCATTGAAAATGTGGGCACGTTAAGAAGTGCAAAATACATCAAAGGAGACCACGGACTGTTGAGCAACTGAAGCAAACATGGTAAAATATAAAGCTTTAACAATTAGTGGCCTCACTACTCTTATTGAGTGCTATTACAAGGAAAGGTGATGTTACACAATGTTACACTGCCCCAACTTTTTTTTAAATGTGTTTTAGGCATCAAATTTAAAATGAGAGAATATTTCCAAAAAAACAATAAAGTTTATCCGTTTAAACATTAAATATCTTGTCTTTGTAGTGTATTCAATTAAATATGGGTTGAAAAGGATTTGCAAATCATTATCATTTGCATGTTTGTATTCATGTTTTACACAACTTCCCAACTTCATTGGAATTGTAGGTTTTATAAAACCACTAAAACATTTGTACGTGTGCCTGTCCAGAATGTAAGCATTACTCCTTTGTACATAATACTACATTATCTAACATAATACTATTTAATCGATGCATTTTTGGCTTCTTTCAAACAAAAGCATCAGGTCCATCCTGCCATCCCTTTAAGTGTCCCGTTAACATTCCCCTATCCAGTGTTGTAGCAATACATTACTCTATTCTTTATGCTTATTCAATTCAATTTTATTTATATAGAGCTTTTTACAATGGTTCATTGTCTCAGCTTTACAATATTACATTATCTTAAAAGGCCAATCCCAAGTTGAGCAAGCCTAGGGCGACAGTGGCAAGGAAAAACTCCCTGAAAGTGGTAAGAAGAAACCTCGGGAGGACCAAAACTCAACAGGCCTAGATGTTAATTAAATAAATACTTATTTAATTCCGGTTTCCTCCCACAGTCCAAAGACATGTGTTAGGTTAATTGATGTCTCTAAGTTGGCATTGACATGCGGAACATATTGTGGGATTGATGGGACCAATCATACCAAACAGTTCTGTTGATGTAAGCTTTAGTATATCCTCTTCCAAAAAAGTGGTTTAATTGCTTTCAACCATTCCTGATCTTGGCAAGCTTTTACGAACTGTAGAAGGGTCACCTTGGCATGCCAATAAAGCCTAAGACTTTTGCACAGTAATGTATATACTTGTACTGATTACTTTAATAGGTACACCTTATAAATCTGATTCTCTACATAGGTTGTTAGGTTGCTTTCTCTGTTCTGTAACGGTCAGGACCACCAGAGATCATGTATTCATTGGTGGACTGTGTTAGTGTGTGTCGTGCTGAGTCAGACACAGCAACACTGCTGGAGATGTTAAACATCTCAGTGTCACTGATGGATTGAAAATTGTTCAGCTACTAAAATGTATGATGAAGGATGAGAGGATAACTAACACAAAATGTGCAGCAACACATTGACACTTTCAAACAACACTTTCAGCAGGAAAATGTACCTTGTCACACTGCAAGAAAATTGTTCGGGAATGGTTGGAGGAACATAACAGCACACCTGTGATATTGACTTGGCCTCGTAATTCTCCAGATCTTAAAATTCCTCAGATTAAGCATCTGTGGGATGTTCTGGACAAACAGATACAATCCACTGGAGACCCTTACATCAGTATATGTTAAAATTATCATAGATATCACAGGACACCTTCAGAGTCGATACCTGGATGGGTTATAGCCTTGGTGGCAAGAGGGGGATCTACGTAATATCAGGCAGGTGATTTTAATATTATGGTTTGGCTCAGTGTATACTGTCTGTACAACTGTCAATAGGAGCTATGCTACATGTAAATTCCATAGATAAATACATAACAGAAAATCAAAGCGTCTCAATCAGTTTTCTTAAATATGACAATGAGCTCACTGTACTCAAATGGCCTCCACAGTCACCAGATCTCAATTCCTTGTTTGTTCACATATCACACTTAGGCAAAAATGCACGTTTTATGTCTTTAATTATGTTTTAACTGACAGCATAGCTTATATTTATAGCATACAAACTTATACTTAAAGCTATAATGTGGCACAGAGAATCCTAGGTTGAACCCCAGGCTGGGCTTGCAGTGAATTAACTTTTCAAGATTTGTTTTGTCTCCTATAATTACAGATGTGTGTGTGTATATATATATGTATGGTGACAGTCTTGATTCTTTCCAAATTTCTTCATCATTTTGTGTGGAATTTTCACCACTGACACACTTGGTTTGCTACTTATGGGTTTGTAAAACCCATAGGCTTCAAACCTCAGCTGCTCATATGCTTGGATTGGCATTGTATCACGCTGTGTTTTTGTTTTGTTTTGTTTGTTTGTTTGGTAGATTAACTTTAACAATATTACACCCCAGCACTGTGGACCGCTGACCACCTGTGACTTTGACCATGGCAAGTGGTCATACAGTGGGGGGAAATCTGAACAAAGAAGAACACTTCAAAATAGTTTTACTTACAACTCAAATCAGAAAGATGTTAAGATGAATTGTGGAATGTAAATAAAAAATGCAACATTTAAATTTGCTTTGACTTTTATTTAATTGCAGGACAAAGATATTTCATGTTTTGTCTGATGAACATCTACATCCAGTCCTGTATTTCAAGCCTACAATACATTCCAAAATAAGTTGGAATGGGACAATTTGGGACTAATAATGAGATCTTCTTTTCAAGGGACATTTTATATTGATAAAAACCTAATGCAAACCCTCATGCTCCACCATTAAAAGACATGTCTGGATTGCCTACAGTCCTGATCTGTCCCTAATAGAGAATGTGTGGAAAAGTCTGAAACGAATGTGTGACAATGATGACCACCAGTAATGTTGCACTCCTAAAGATGCACAAAGTAACACCACAGAGACTTTATTGCTTGGTATCTTTAGTGGCAAACTGTCTCAGTGTTGTCATAGGAATGGAAACATTACAAAGTGATACATGCTTTGCTGTGTTTATTAACCACTAAAAAAAAGTTGAAAAGAGCATGAAATGTTTGAGTTCATATTGTCTGCAATGGAATAAAAGGCAATGCCAGAAAATGTAAATGTAAAAAAAACACTGTTTATTTTAAATTTGCAATTTCCATACCGTCCAAGCTTTTTTTCTGATTCGGGGTTGAATAAGAAACGTGTGAATAATGCATTTGTACCAAATTGTAGATGATCACAATCACCTGTTGACATCACTTGTTTAAAATAATATCATATATTTATAGTTTTTACCTCAACACTAGTCCTAAATTTACCTCATCACTAGTCCCCATCCCAACTTATTTTGGAATATTTGCCTTAAATGAATACAAAACATGAAATATTAAAATTGCCTGGAATGAAAAAAAAGTCAGAGTCAATTTAAGAAATGTATACCTTTTTCTTTTGAATTTGCATTTCCATACTATACAGACCCCTTAGAAAAGTAACAAAATGTATCAGGAAATCCAAAATATCAGGTTGGGATTTTTTATTTTCACACAATGATATTAAATCAGTTAAATGGAAATGGCCTGCATAGGAATTCTTGATTCTCCTACTTTTCATTCTTCTTCTATTCAGAAGTGCATCTTTTATTGAAAGGCCATATTTATACCATGAGTAGTCTATGTACCAGTGCATGAGTGTTCACAGGTTATCAGAACTACAAGATTGCTGCTTTATTTTCACAGTTACTTAGCAACCGGCTGATTTCTGGGAACTGTTGAAGTGGAAGGAATGAATATAAAAAAATCTGAAGAGCTGTACATCCTCATTTCTTTTCAAGCACTTGACTCCTTATGCATGCCTTTTGTGTTTGGGTATTTATCACTGCTGCACATTTAAAAATGCAAAACAATTGAAGAAGTTAGTAACAGATTGGAATTGAAAGACAAAGTGTATAAAATTTTACAGAAAAGTTACAGATATGTACACGTTTTTTCTCTCGCCATTGATGTAGTCAATAAAATTATACATTTAGTGTTTGAAAATCTTCTTGTTTGGTTTTGTATTAGGCTAAGTGAGAAAGTCTTATACAGTAGCTACCAGATTAGCATTGTACATCTTGAACATTGAAGCTATAATTAAAACTATAATATGCCTTATATTCTAGCCATACCTAAAAAAATGGCCAATTAGTTTAAATAACTGCTTATGTAAAAGTGTGTAAATACAAATGTAATGTGTAAATAAATTGAAAAAAACGTAATGGAACTTGCAGCTCTTTCCCTGACATCTATCTGAAAGTTGCATGTTTGGTGTTGTGTACCCTCCAAAAGTAGCTAAAACCTGCTTCTCAGTCAACATTTATTGTGTGTAAGCATATATATGGAAACATTTACACTGCTCACAAAAATTAGGGGATATTTAATTATATCTTATTATAAGTTTTGGACACAGTATAATATAAACATGGGCACACATACACACAGCCACACATCAATCTCACTATCTCTTTGGGGACTTTCCACTGACATAATGATTAATGCAGCTAATTAATGCTAAACCTATCTCTAAGTCTAAACTTAACCTCAGATTTGTTTTCCTTGCTGGACATTTGGACATGTTAATAAGTTCTGGCTCGGCTTCTGTTAATGTGAAGTTTCGTGTTCAAATCTTGTTTGTGTGTCTTTACTGTGTATAGTGATGTTTTACCAAACTCCAAAGACATATATTATATCAGTCTCTAAATTAGTGTGTCTGTACTGTGTTTGTGTTGTGTGCTTTGTGTGTGTGTGTGTGTGTGTGTGTATGTGTGCTGTGTAGGTGTTTGTCTCTGCTGTGTTTGTGCTGTGTAGTGTGTGGTGTGCGCGTGTGTGTGTATGTGTGCTGTGGTTGTGCTGTGTGAAGTGTGCTGTGCTTGTGCTGTGTGCTTGTGTGTCTGTGCTGTTTTTGGGCTGTGTTTGCGCTGTGTGTGTGTGTGTGTGTGTGTGTGTGTCTGTGT
>JAUZSU010192579.1:0-23642 GCA_034780255.1 Parotocinclus maculicauda | reverse complement strand
TGTGTGTGTGTGTGTGTGTGTGTGTGTGTGTGTGTGTGTGTGCGCGTGCGTGTGCTTGTGCTTGTGTGTGTGAGATAGAGAGAGAGAGAGAAAGAGATGCATTGTATGTATATTGAAATGTAACTGATAGTTGTCAGTTAGCTGAGATGCATCCAGTTACTGTGAGTACAAGAGAGGAAGCTGGTGGATTTGAGGTAGAAAGAAAGTGTTTCTTATAGAGGATATGTACATGGAGTGCACTGTTGATCTTCTAATCACTTGACGTTTTGTCTCTTTCAATATGTACCTGCTTTTTCTTCAACTTTTCCCAACTGACAACATTTGCTAAGGTTGCTGTTAGTCAAACTATACACAAACAGCCCAAATAGACAAAACATAAGCTAAGCATTTTAGTTTTTACTGAACTGTAACATCATGGCCTGTTTTGTGGATTGGTGCAGTTTTATTGCCTAGGATTGATTTGACTAGGAATGCACCTGGTCAAGGATTGTATTCATGTGTGTTTTGTCTGTAAAAACAGCGACAAACGGGAACAGACGTTTGTGCTGGTTGTTGTATTCTCTATCTGAATTTTTGTTTTCGCTTTTTTTTAAAGGAAAATGGGGTTGACTGAAATTCATGTTCAAATATGTGTCTGTTCTTTCTCACAGCTTTTTTGTGGGGAAGGTTCCAAAAATAGCATGTGAATCAATAATGAATACACTATGAATCAATCACAATGTCATAAAAAAACAAAATTTCCCCACCCACCGAATTTATGTTGTACGGCACTAAAGCAAAAAAAAGAAAGAAAGAAAGAAAGAAAAAGACTCATGTTTTGACTAAGTGAAAACCACAGGCGAGCTAGAACTTGAAGTAAGGCAAACTTCAGTTTCTGTTGCCGTCAGCAAATGGCTTGCCAAGAAAATTATGATTTTAATATTGTATTGGAAAACCTGCCTTAGATGGACACATTTGGACTATTAATTTTAGTAACTAGCTCACTTCTTTTAAATAATGCAATTAGATGAATAAATAAGCATGAAAGTGCTAGTAAAAAGGAACTGCACCATTTTCTTTTCATAATCATTGTATTTTTACAATTGAATTGAAGCTGTATATGCAGTATGTAAGGTACTCTGACATGCTGCCTATACAGAGTAGGTTGTACAGTGAATCTGTGTGTGTGTGTGCGTGTGTGTGTGCGTATGCGTGTGTGTGTGTGGTGTACGAACGTGTACATCTATGGGCCCGAGGATGAAGGTTGTTGCCCAGAGCACCAGCTGTTAGCTGTTAACTTTCACACCTGCTCAGTTCACCCCTCTTTAAGTAAACAGCCGATTAAGTTTACTCAAAGGACAGAATCAAAAATGTTCTTTAAACAGGGCGAAAAGTCCTTCTTTACAAGGCGGCTGCATATTATGAAAGAGTACGCTGTCCGTCTTATATTCTAATTGACAATGGCAGCATTTTTAATGATTGTGGCATGGTTGTGTACTGCACATGCATAACATAATCACATAATTTGTCTTTGCTATGTCAGACAAACTGACCTTGGCTTTGGTAGAACCTATGTTCCTGTGTGTACTGATACAGTTTAGCACCTGAGCAGAAAAGTCTGCAACTCAAAGCAGCTGCTCCATGTCTAAACATTATGCATCAGAAATTAAATGAACTTAATATTTGTTAAAATATGACATTACTTCATTGTACTTTAAGGGGAAGCAAAAAAAAAGATGGGTAAAGAGATGGGGGGGGTGCGAAGAACTGCACAGGCTTGAACTGTATTTCTGCTAAATTTATCATGCGGCCTTTGGGAGCAGTGAAATGAGAACAGTGGCCTATTACTGCTAAGAAGGTGTTTTATTGGGAATATGCCCACATGCAACCCAAGGGAGATGAAGGGACCTAGCTGACAATGTGTGTGGATGATGTGTGTAGTATTAGGGTTTTCTGGCGTATGCACATGGTCTGCCCTTGTGTGTACAGGGCTCTGAAGGCTTCATACCCAATATAGGTAAGTGCCGCTTAAGGCCCACATTATGTTCTGTGAAACCAGATATTAATATAGTCAAATAGAGTTTTTAAATTTTTAGGCTATTGTAATGTAAATCTAAAATCTAAAATCTGTCATGTAAAATGTATTTTGTGTGATATGTACTCACACTGAGCCTGATTACATTGACCTCCCTCTTATATTTAAAATTTAGCAGACGCCCTAATCCAAAGCGACTTACAACGGATACAGTCTTGCAATGAAAGCAAGGATCCAACATTGGCATCTTAGCAAAGGTGGGATTTAACTGCTAGGCCACTGCAGTCCCTTCCCCTGTGGCTCACGCCCACACTGGCTTTTATGAAACACGTCTGGGCACACTTTTGCCATCAGGATAAGCGTTCGCACAACACAGCGAACTTCATGGTTGTACCTGCGTCAGGAAGTCACATACATGTGTGCCTATTTTTGGTTTTGTTTTGCACACGCTGACATACAGCCCTCTCATAAGCCTTTTTCACGGAGCTAGCTGACACTGTTTTTCGCTCTGGAGCCCACCACTTCAAGGATGCCGGAGTGTGGTTCAGGGTATCACACCCCAGCACGATCCCACTAGTCAAACAAACTGCACTTTGGGAGTCAGTCGTACCCAAGCATGGTACAGTGATGCCTAGCATTGCTATGTACACCCTAAATGTGTCAGAGATCCCTTTGAAAACATGGGTGGAAAACTAGAGCTTTTCATGAATTGAATTCAAAAGGGAACTGAAGGTGTTAGACCTGTTCCTCTTTTATTCAGTGTTCTTGTACTATGTAGTGAAAGGAAAAACATTGATATTTGTGTACTCAAAGAGGGAAATAACATCTACCCACAATGGAATTTACTGTATGATCGTATACATAACTGTGCGTAACGTAAGGAGAACACACGTTCTCACAACGATTCACTAGACCGTGTGATAGACATACTTTATTTCAGCATGTGATTTGGTGAGTCTGTTATTGTAAATATTCACATTAAGTTTGAGAATTGTGAACCGGTAATGATAAACTTTTGTAAGCTTTGTTTTTTAGTGTGTGTTTGTCTGTGTGTGTCTGTGTGTATGTATGTATGTATGTATGTATATAGATAGATAGATAGATATTATTAATGAGTTCTATATGGAATTCATGATTAATGTTATCTTTTTTAATCTATACAAATGTTGGCGCAAATTTGTCTTGTGTTTATTAAGGTCTATTTGACGTTTCTAAGAAGTTTTTCAGTATGGCAAAAAATGTGGTGAACTTTTTTTATATGGAGGTACTAGTTATTTATTAAGCGTGTAAGCCAGTCTGAAATCTGAAACTGAGCTGTATGGATTGGATTGAATAAATTAAGAATATAATTCTTACCCTGTTTTCTGTTTCTTCTTTTTATAAAATCCAAAATTGGCCAGAAGGGGGCAGAACCCAGTGACTTGTCTGCTCTCCTTTTCCTCCTAAAAGTGTGTGAATGTGATGATGTGTGTAAACTGAGTGCACATCCTCAGTGCTGAAACAGGAAGAGGCATTGTGCTTGACATGATGACTTTTCCTTTATCCAGCTAGAGAGGACCTTATTGAGCTACAGTGACAGGAGTTTGGTTAAGTGTAATAGTGACAATGAAAGTCTTTATGGTCAATGTAGCCCCACCTCTGCAAAGCTGCTTCTTAATAATTTATTTTAAATGCATTTAATAATCCAATAACTGCAGTAAATACCGTTGAGTAATCAGGTAATATGACTCTGGCATTAATCAGATTTTTATTTTGCAACCAAACAAAAGTCTCACAGAAATTGGGAAACTTTCAAATTCCTTAAGCACGCACTGTTTGAGTCTATCCAAAAGTGTTTTACGGGTGCTGCATTTATTTATAGGAATGCCATATCCCCCAACAGATAATCTCAAAAGAAATGACTGGTAGGGGTCGCTGTTGCACTGCTGGGGGCTGATCCCCTATCTTGCTTCCTCTCCCTCAGACTAATCCAGGTGTTCCAAATGACATCTGACCCAGCTGAAAAGATCTCTCACCCTGGTCCCTGCAGTGTCCAGCTTATTAGTAGACCACTACACCACCTGAATGCCTTATAAAAAGGGTATATGTCTTGTTTCTTTGATTCATGCATGTTCAGCTTTGTTAAAATAGTTCGATCAGATAGACAATAGATAGATGAGAATGGAATATCAGAGTCACTTGGGAACAATTACTTTTAAATATACAGTACAGTGCAAAAGTCTTAGGCCACAATTACATTAGACATACCATTGTTTTAGTAATGATATAATGGCCATATATAGTTACAGTTATAAAATATGAAAAAGATCTTCTGTGGGCTGTAGTGACAAGTATACTGCTCACAAAAGTGGGGGATATTTCATTATGGCGTTATGTCATTTTGAAATATCCCCTAATTTTTGTGAGCAGTATTTATTGTGGCCCTCCCCTTATACTTGAGCAATAAAAGCATCTGGCAGCTTTAAGAAGTAACATATTGTAAAGAAATGGTTATTATACCATTGCTAAAGCAACACGTTTAATGGTGTCCTAAGACTTTTGCACAGTAAATATCCTCCACGTTGTTTAATGTGTCATCATAATGTTTTCAGTGATTTATAAAATAGGAGAAAAATACTGTATCTAAATCTACCGAAATAGCCAGCATATAGCCTAAAAACTCTTGATACGCACCGGTGTCCAGGGACTTAGTCCTCCCCTAGTAATTTAAAATTTGATATGATTGCCTCAAAGTTAGAGTGATGTCACACTTTAGCTGAAACCTACATACTGAAGAATCTGTTTTTAAATTAAATAATGTGTGGCTTGTGCTGTCAGAGCTGATTTGACCGAATTCTATTTTATTTAATGTTGTAAAAAAGCACAATATAAAAACATTTTTATATTTAAGTAAAAAAAAGTGCTAATTTAAATCATAGACATTCCACAACTAGAGAAAAATGTTAGCTTGTAAAATAGCCCTTTCTTTTATTTTTCTTTTCTCCCTCTCCCATTCTCTGTTAACCAGATTGTTGTGTTTACTTATCTGTTGTTTAATTAAAGGGGGCTCCTTTCTTCAGGCATTCATTGTTTCACCAGCGCACATCGAACCCCCCGCTGGGGTCAAAGGGTTAACAGGCGTCAACTGTCTTTTTTTTCTAACGGCCCCACACAAAGACATTGCTTCACCTGCACCCCCTAACGAAGAACCCCCTCACACACGTGCGCACACACCCGTACTGCCCGCGGCAGCCCCCGCTGCTGCTTATGTCCCCATTTAAATTGATTGTGTTTAGAGCTCAGCTTGTGATTGGTGGAGAAAGGGCGTGGTTGATTGGATAGTTTTGTATCTTGTCAGTCGGGCAGCAACCTCACGCGTGCAATCTATCCGTATTCCAGGGAAGAAGGCTGGAGACACAGCAGCGGCACACACGCGCACTCAAGCTGTAAACACCTCTCTCGCTCGCTCTCTCTCTCTCTCTCTCTCTCTCGCCCTCTCTCTCTCACACTCTGACTCACACTCTCTCACTCACCGTTCCGAGATTGCGTTCCTCTCATCTTCCACGATTCTTGATCGGCCTCGGTGCTCTGCCTCCATTTACCCTGCCAGCTAAATGGAGTTTGTCAGGTTTGTCAATATGATTGATTCTGTAATTGTCTGCTTTTCTTTATATATTTGTATCTTTTTAAAAAGGGCAGCCTGAACATTTTAATTTGATCTGAGAAAGAGAGGTGTGTGAGTGTGTGTGTGTGTGTGTGTGTGTGTGTGTGTGTGTGTGTGTGTGTGTGTGTGTGTCCACGTTGAGATGTGTAACTTGAGCGTTTTTATGTTAGTGTGTGAGACATGACTTCAGATGGGACGGTTTATCACCTGTAGGCTAAAACCCACACAGGCTCTGACTGTGTTTAAAAGGACATTTTGGAGTGTTTTCTAGTCTCTGCTTGCCATGGGTTCGCTCTGAGTTGTGTAATTTTGTACAAGTTTGAATTTTAGGGGAGTAATTTTGGACTTTCACTGACAAACTGAAGTTTTGTTCAAATTAATTTTATAGTAGGATTTAGGATGTTTCTTTAGGTTTGATCAAACTTTCTTGCACTTTTAAATTAGTTCAACTGCTTAAAATATGTTGCACATTATTTGCACATGTACCGAATGAAGTGCTATGGGTACATGTATATGCATGTGTGCTTAAGTGTTGTGTTTGTCAAAGTTGCGGCTGAAAGCTTTTTATCAGCAGTAATGCGCGTTGTGTATCATTTCGGCGGACAAACAGAGAACCATTACGTTTTTTACAAATGCCGGCTTAATACCGGAATTTCTATTATGAAACCAAGAACATAGTAAGCAAGCCTGCTCTAAAAGTTGTGCAAAAACTCAGGTTTGTGTCAGATGTACACAAGAATGATCAGTTTCATTACAGTCATTCTTACGCACATAAAATATATTAGTGGCTCAATCTAATGCTGATGTGATGTCCTTGATCTAGATGCACAGTATTGGATCAGCACATCCCTAGAGTTCACCCACTTCCATACTGTGTGTGTGTGTGTGTGTGAGAGAGAGAGAGAGAGAGAGAGAGAGAAAGAGAGGGAGTGAGAGAGAGAGAGAGAGAGAGAGAGAGGCAGGCCGGCCGGCCGGCCAAGGGCAGTGATTGAGGATCAGTAATGTAATGCCGAACTACAGAAGCATCGTGCACACACCCACTTCTCAGGAGCAGTTCAAAACTTTTCGCTGCATAAGTTTCATTGAAGTAAAAGTCCCTGAAGTCTTCGCTGAATTTATCCTAGACATATTCTACCGTGTTTCCCTATCAGCGCCCTGCTATGACATTTGTAACTTACGTTCACAAAGTACTAAAGCTTTTAGTTGATCGATTATAGCGCACTGCCGGTGTTTGGATTGGCAGCAATGTGCAGTGTTGGATGTGGGGAAGTAGGTAGAGTGAGTAGAAGGAGAATAAAGAGCGAGAAAGTGTGTATTGTTGTGTGGAAACTTAGTCAAAACCGGTGTGGTTAGGGCTAATTCCATCCAGCTGCGCCCAGTGCTTTAGGGGAGCGAGCAAGAGGGATGATTTGGGCTAGCACTTTGTAATCAGACTTGATTTATTGTTCATCAGGAATGTATTAGAAGCCGGGCTGCGCTTGAGCCACAGTTCAGCTTGGCATGACGCCACTAACACCTAGAATTTCTGTGACATGACAGCAGAAGTGGTCAAAAGCAGTGTACTCTTTTTGAGAGAGAGAAAGAGAGAGTGTCATTTTAAAACAACTGTATAATTACAGGTGTTTGCCGAAGATTACCTTAGTAGCTACAGCATTGAAGTAGAGCATTTGTTAAAAAAAAAAAAGACATGATATTGACACAGCACTTCTTCACTCTCTTGGGGAAAAAAAGCTCTGAGCACATTTGTCTCTCCAGGTTCAACAGTCATTTGCTTTCCACCTTTTTTTCCGCCCAACCCTCATCCAGATTGCACCTCAGGTGAGAAAACGCTCAGGCACAACGTTCTGCCTATGTGACAAATGATTCGTGTGCAGAAAAAGGGCTGGGAGTTACTTCAGACAACTTTAAGAATATTTTTTTTAACCATTACAGATGTATAATAATAGGAAGTGTAGTCAAGCTGTTATGCTTGTGTTTGTAGCTACGTACTACAGCAATAAATTTCACACAGGAATTTACATAGACATTTGATCTGTCATTTTCATTTTTAAGTAGCTCCCAGCAGCTGACAGCAGTATCTGTTGTCTGTTATCAGCATTAATTGGATTCACGCCTCCTAAAAGACAGACACCACAACGCAGACATAAATCAGAATGCCGCGAGGTTTGGCTCGGCCTCCATCAGGCGTCATGGCGACGGAGATTAGAGTTGTGTATGCCGTGCCTTAGCGGCAAATGGAAACTATCTGCTTGCTGGACGAGATGACTATTGTCTCGCAGCAAATTCTCTGTTTAGTGGAGGGGGGAATTGCACGCTTTGTGATCTTAATTAAATCTCCACCGACGCCAGTAACATCTCTGACAGCACGTGTGGCGTTGCATAACCTTGTTAGTCGATCAGCAAGGACTCTTATCAAATATTGGTGATGCGTTAAGGTTAAACTGGAAAAAAGCAAGTCATGGGGTGTCTGCATGGCGTTAAACTTAAACTGTTAAATATATGGAATGAACACATCACTTAGAGATGGCTGTTGAAGGATTATGTGCATTAGGAAAGTTTTTTGTGTGTGTTTTATGTGTGTAATATATGTAAGACTATAATACAAAACTCCATGGTGTACTAAACATTTTGTGTGTAGAGGGGCATCTATGCATTCACCTGCCGTAGGTCTGTGTAGCGACCTGAGCTGCTGTAGGAGCATGTAAACTTCAGCGGAGTTCTTCTTTACAATGTGAAACTTTGTCTCTCCCCTCCTTTTCATCATGGCTTCGTTTTCCAGATCAGTGAACCCTTTCTGCCAAAAAAAACTGTATGTGGATGCTTTTAAAATGAAATGAAATGCAATTGGCATGTCTGTTTGGACAGGTGCAGTTCCCACAGCCCTCTCATTAAATGGGTAGGGGTGTAATGTGTCTGATCTCCTTTCCTCTCTATTACATCGCCTACTAAACCTGAGATTAACCCCATTAAAACTCCCAGGACCTGACAGCAGGGCTAGACTTGCTTTCCACACTCTCTTTTTTACCCTGTTTTACTGTTTTTATAAATGATTTAGCCTAATGTTGAATAATTGAAGATAGTTCAGGAGGTGACCAGATATCCCTTTTTACTCTTCTAGTGTTACATGTATATAAATGTATTGCATTCTATAAATGACATATTTTTTGAAGAATAACAACAAAAAATGAAATATAATAAAAATGTATTATTATCATTAAGTGACTATTAGCATAGGTGACATAAGCGTGACTAAGTTTGAGGGTTTTTTTTTATATTCTTGATGCGCCGTTCTTGTAAACATGACAGCAGCATGTAAGTGAATCGTCCTGACCTTGTCGCTGGTTAATTATGCCAGCTCGTTCGGCCGTGGTGCGAGACGGAGTATGAAAGCCTCGCTTTACCACTTTGTATCAGCAGCTTCTTAGAGCCGAGTAGTGTTCACGTCCGAGTCCGCGTCGGACAAAGGTAGAGCGCATGGCAGCTTCAAACACGGCACAGGCTCTTCTGATTTCTCAAGGGCTTGTTCTGTTGTGTTCCACCATTCTGTTTGATGTCTTCACAAAACAAGATGACATCAGGGAGCATAGAAATGCAATTTTTGTGCCGTCTCTACCACTCCAACCTGTTTCTGTGCGCCCGTGTCTGCGCTTTAAGATGCTTCTTATTGAAGTCGTTTCCTCTTTTCGTTTCCACTTTTCTCACTGTTCATCTTAATTGCCCCTGCCACCAAGGGGGTCTCTCTCTTCTCTCTCTGTGTGTGTGTGTGTGTGTGTGTGTGTGTGTGTGTGTGTGTGTGTGAGAGAAAGAGAGAGAGAGAGAGAGCCTTTTTTGCTCTTGTGGGCAGACTGTGTTCATTAAGACAGTATCAGCGAGTCAGATGGATGTCAGATGTTTCCTCATTAGGCTAACATTTGCCCTGTTAATACCCTTTTCTTACAACCCCCTTTACCAAAAGCAGCTTGCTGTGAGCAGGTAGCCTTTAAGTAGTCTGCACTTAAGGTGAACACTCTTACTTACTTTTGTTCGCCTTCTAGTTGATGAAAATATAAAATATATGACCACATACAAAATATATGTCATAATAATATGTCGTGATTTTTTTTAAGAGGAAAACTTTATAGTGGAAGTGTAGTAACGAAAGTAATACATCATTAACCGTCAGAAATTACCCACTGCAGTGTTTACCAGCAGAGAAACCCTAGCAGAGATATTTCATAAAGTGACCACAACATTAGAAAAAGTGAAACACTGCCTTTTTACATATTTTCTTGAAAGTTGCACCACCAAAGTACAGTAATTGCTTTAGGGTCTTTTTTAATCTGGTGGTTAAAGATCACATCACAAAACAGAAACACACACACACACAATGAGTGAATGAATGAATTCATGAATTCACAGAATGAATTTTCTTGCAGCATCTCTGCTCCATGACACCACCCATGACTTCAGTTCACAGACAAAATAAAAACATGCATACAATACAATAAACAATACCAGACAAAATTAACATTTTTTTAAAGCATTCTATACTAATGGGGACTGCAGTCAGAATCTATAAAGATTCTGCTGGTTGAGAAGAATACCAGTTTTCTTTCTCTCTCTCTCTCTTTCTTTCTGCAGAGGAACAGGCAGTGTATTAAAGAAATGTAGATAAGACCAGTATTTATGTAGATGAATTCTTTATTACGAAGTATAAGGGTATATCGGTGTGTTACTGAAAATCATCCTAGACTGCTGTTGCTTCCCTTTATTAAAATGGATTCAGAACTACTTTATGCACATTTCTCCTACTTTCTTAGGATATCACTTGCTAAACAATAGTAATGATATTATTTAATAATAACAATAATAATGTGTTTTAGAATAAAGAAAATAGTTCTGGAAGTTGTGTTCCATTGAAAGTGTGGTGTCCACTGATTAAATGCTCTTTCTGCACCGTTAAAGAGGAAAAACCCAGATATTCAAAAATGTTGTAATGAATTACATGTTTATTCATGGAAAATAAACATATGTGTTAAAATTAATTTAAGCACCTTTAAGCACCGAATGTTAAGATTATGCAGTTATTAAATAAAGTATACCTTTCAGATTTTTTTACATATACACATATATTAATCCTTGAACCTTTTCAGAGTGTGAAGTAGGTTTTCAAGTGAATAGCATCCTGCACACTTTTTGGCAGCTGTGATGTGGCCTGGTTGCAGTGGCTTTAGTGATATGTTTCAGTCTAAGTGCTCTTGCCCAGCTTAAGCATATCCCAGCTCATTCAGCAGAGGATTAAACACAGGCAGTTACCATGATCAATAGGTTAAGGAGAGTGCAATCCCTCTCCCCTATAATGACCTTACTGGTAATGGGTAATAAAATGTGGCGGTAACAGATAGAGGCTCTGAAGCAGTACTGATCTCAGTGTGTATGAAAGGTGGAAATGAGATTAAGTTCATAACTAACGGAGTACAAAGATGATCAGAAGTTTTAAAACATGGTCCTATTAACCAGACTAGAAATATTACTCGGCTTATATGGCAGAGATTATAGTGCATAGTAAATGTAAATCTAGGAGAAAAGTGTGGTTAGATTTTCTGGATAAGCTACGTATTTTCTAATGTCATCTGATGCTGGCTCTCACTAAAGCACTGTCATGATGTCACGATGAGTCATGATTCCTTATCACTCTTTTCCCATCCACCTCCACAACCTTCAAAATAGTTCTTTGAAAATAGCTATTAAAAGCAGTAAAGACATAGGTGCATAATGACTGAGAAACGAGCAAGTCGGGGAGTGGCTTATGCAAATCTTACCATAAGCCATGCGCAAAAGTCAAGATAGGCTGCTTATTAAGCACCGCAGAGGTGTAGTAGGCCAAATAACTTCCCCCTCACCTTCTATCGCTGTGTATGTAGAGCAGAAAGTGCCCACATGCTAAGTTGTGGCTAGCAATGTGCTTTTCCTTTTTTCCCCCACAAATGCCCTTTAACCACGTTGTGTTCACTGTCAAAACAGCACTGTGTTTACGCATTGAATGACTCTTCTTCCTTGACACCACTGCCCTTTGTAGCACTGGAGATGCGCCAGGCATTCATTAAAGGTGGCTTGTTTGTGTTTTATTTCTTTAAAGCGAGCCAAATTAGCCTGTATTTATGCGAGCGGATGACAAACAACACCCCTTATGAGAGGAAGACGATACAAAGACCTCAATTACAATTACCAGAACATTCCAAGCCATATCATCTGCTGTGATCCACAGATACAATTGGAGTAACCTTGGAGAAGGCTGTCTCCCTTATGTCTGGCCCATTAAGGCAACGCGTGCACATGCACGCTCACACACACTCAAGGGGGCACATAGTAGATTATATGCTAAGGGCATTTTAACAGAAGTAAATCAAATATTTTCAGCTCCGTCGTGTTTGTCAATAAACATAACAAGAAGGTTTTAATGGCACTTAACAAACATGAATCTGATAAACATATATTTTAGGGACTTTCCACAGACATAATGATTACTGTAGCTAATTAACACTACACCCACACCTAACCGTAATCGAAACCTCAGGAGCCCAAAGCAAATATTTTGAGTCTTTTGCTTTTTTAGAAAATGTTGCAAAAAAGTTCCACTGAGCCACTTCAGCAATTAAGGGTCCCTGTCAGATCTATACTAGGTCCCTTTTCAATGTCACCACATGTCACACTGTTCTCTCATGCTCACCTTTTGATCCATGTATCTTACTTCAGTGTATTATTGGGTGTGTTACGAAAACAATGCCTGAGAGCATACTGGTTTGTATTTTCCTGAATTTTTGTTGACAATATCTTAATGAAAAGCACTCATTTGATTGCACCCTTCAAACAGCCCACAATAAATTAATTGATGTACTTTCCTTTTTTTCTATTTCCATTGTTTGTTTGTTTTCTTTGTGAGCTATTCTGTCATGTTTGCAGCATTGGGAAATGGCTCCTTTTGAAAATCTGAAAAAAAAACCACCAGAACAGGACAATTGAATCAAGAGCAACACTCCATGCCAGTGGCCTTGTTACTGGAGTAAAGTATTCTGCAAATTTGAGATGTTGTAAAAAATGGCTGTTGAAAGTGTGTGACCTGGTATTTGTTATACTTGTGGGTATCATATTGTCCCTTGATTCATAGGAACTTCTGATATTTGTAGGCTTGGGATGACGTTTGCTGGTCCTCACGACTTCACTTGCTTGTTTAAAAAAAGATCCAAAAGATTTGCTTTTGATTACTGCAGTTACTGCAGTTAGTAAGTGAAGGTGGAGCATTAATATGCTACTGTACATATGTATTATATTAATCCTCTACTGTGCATATATACACTGCTCAAAAAAATAAAGGGAACACTTAAACAACACAAAGTAAATTCAAGTGTTCCCTTTATTTTTTTGAGTACTGTACTATACCAACTACCTTTGCCTATGACTATGTATATGGGTCATGTTCTTAACCAGTCTGTGTTGTGTGTGTGTTGCAGGTGCCAGTGTCAGTGGCTATGATGACCCCGCAAATAATAACTCCTCAACAAATGCAGCAGATTCTCCAACAGCAAGTCTTGAGCCCTCAACAGCTCCAAGTCCTCCTGCAGCAGCAACAGGCCCTGATGTTACAACAGGTACAAGCTCTAAGACAAAGTCAAGTATACGCCATACAATAGAACAGAATATAAACATACATATTTATATATATATATATATATATATGTGTGTGTGTGTGTGTGTGTGTGTGTGTGTGTGTGTGGCTAGATAGATAGACAGATATATACAGAGATATATAGAGAGATAGATAGATGGATGTATTGATTGAAAGAAACGGATATGTGCCATTCAACATCTGTTCGCTTTAATGGCTGAGGTCTTAAAAATTGTTTGTGTGTGTGTATTTGCAGCAGCAACTTCAGGACTTCTATAAGAAGCAACAAGAACAGCTCCACCTCCAACTCCTCCAACAGCAACATGGCAGCAAACCACAAAGCAAGGAGGTAAGTCAGCACTGTACATACATGCAGTCACATGCATACACACCTATTTGTCCTTACCAGCCTTGGGGGTGTAGCACTGTAGCACCTGTTGTTTTTGAGACACCTCTTTTTTTATTGACTACTTTCTCACTGCAAAAAGTTGTCTCACACATCAGCCATTTTTCATCCATTTCTTAACCTTTGAATGACAATATTACGAGAATACTTCCTATAACATCGGTATAAAGACATTTGTATTGTATGTCGTCCCAAATGGTTCTGGAAATGGCCGGAAGAAAAGAGACATGTAATTGTGAGATAGCAGTGTAGAGCAGAGGTTGTTCTGCATCTCTCGCACCCCACGCTCTCTTAGTTGGAGCCTGGCCTCAATTATAGTGGCTCTGTGTTAACGAGCAGTAGATGCAGACGTCGATCGTGACAAAAGAACTTGATTATTGCTTGGTAAAAAAATTAGTTCAAAGACAATCCAGGATTTTCATACTTTTCTCCTCTGAGAACCGCATTCACATTCAAAGTGTGTATATTAAACTGAATTAAAGGGGGGGGGGACTCAGACACAAGTGTGCACATGCATGCACAAACGTTCACACACACCCACACATGTGTGGACTTCAAAGTCCCGAGGCTTGCTAATTAATGAACTAAGGGCTTCAGTTTGGACAAGTTGTGGTGCTTCGCACTCATAAATCAACGTGACAGGACTGTTTCTCTTGTCTCTGATAAGAGATGTCACTCTCTCTTTCTCTCTCTCTCTCCCACTCTCTCTGTTGCTTCATGTCAAATGCACAGGGCAGAAGGGAAGAGGGGGAAGTTGACATAGCAAAAAGCCACAATTGATCAGCTGAATGGGGTACAGTGAATACAAAAAGAAAAAAACTTTTGAAGCGCATTATGTTTGATCACAGGAAACTGATGCAGCCCTCGAGAGGCTTGTTCGTCTTGCCGATGTTTTCTTGCTCTCCCTCTTTCTCCCTGCTTTCTTCTATCCATTTGGATTTCTTATGCAGCCATCAAAAGACAAGAAGCATCATTCTGCCAATCCCTCCCATGGGGCTTCATCACAATAACCCCCTGTTGTTGCTTTGTGCCTTGCTTTCATTTTAAAGACATCAATTTTTTTCTCTTTTAAGGTTTTTTTTCCAAAGATCTTTACCTTCAGATTGGAGTCGGGACAATAAAGGGACCTGCCAGTGTCACTCTGTATTTTGTCTGATGCTTGAGCTTTGTCCCCCGACTTCATGTGCCGTTTGCCGTTAAGCCCTCGTCTGGTCTGATGTGATTCTGTGATGCCAGTGTAGTGTTTGTTTGAAGAAGATAGGCCCAGGCCTCTTGAATACCATACAACAATGTGTATTTCCTGTACAGATTTAGTTGTTACAATTTCTGAAGTGAGCGCTGATTTGTTTGATTTTCCACAGACATCCAGAACTGTCACGTAGGCTGTTGCTCTGATTAGTAGCCCATTTTCACAGCTTTAAGCTTTGTCAGTGGAGTAGCACTAAAGTGTTTGCTTTGTCATTGGGAAAATGCTAGTCCTCAAAATGCCATAGCACTCTGTGGGCTGTGGTCCAAAAGTACCAACCGGGTCCATATGCTGGAGCTGACGGGATGACATTCCTTCCGCTCCTATCAGTCAAAGTGACCCTAGCCCGAACGAGCGCATCTGGAAGCTCACTTATACAGACTAGGAAACTAAGTGCCCCCCTCCAGGTGCGTTAGCTGCTCTGTGACATTGCATGTCTCAGAGGAAGCCCGTGTCAGCCCCCACCCATCCCAACTGCTAGCTGTCATGATAGAATCAGTTAGGGAGTGAAATTGTTTTAGGACCTAACAAGTCATTCCAGCCAATGGGTGCCATTTTCTTGTTGTAGCTCATAATAATTAAACATTTTGTATAGTTAGGACATTAGGACACTGAGTAAATTCTAATGATTTACCAGAAATGTGTTTTTTTTTTTGTTTTGTTTTTTTTCAATAAGCAACAACATCTCAAAATAATTTAAGCAACAGGATACAAAGCTGAGCTTGATCGTCTCAGATACAAAGGAAAAAATAAGAGAGAACTTGCTTTTGGTCTTCCCATAGTCCACAGAATATCTTCTTATAAAACTTCTTATTGAACATGTGGCATGTGGTATGTTCCATAACTATCAGAACTGGAAATATGTTAGGGTAACAGGACTGTGAAAACCTGGGAAGATGACATGATAAAATGTGTATTTTAAAAATTTTTTAATATTGATATGGGATAAGGAGTGCTACAACAATGCATTTTTATTAACTTTTTAAAATATGTACCTAAATGTGCAATTGTTTTACTGTGCAAGACACTGTGCTTAATAATAAAACGATATTTAGTTAATTATATTCAATATCTGTACATGTAATGTTGTGGGGGTGGAAATAATACTCATTTGGTCAAAACTGTGAAAAAATGGATTTAAAAAATCAGCAGAAGAAAGCGAATATTTAAATGTTTGAACTCATTTTTCTGATAAGAATTATAGAAGTACTAACACTAGCCTGTGGATTTCTCAAAAAGCTCATGGCTATGTAATTTATCATAGTGGCATATTATACTGCCCTATTGCCCAGCCCAACAGTTTAATTTGAACACTTCTGTTGTGTTGTATATTGTTTTAATTGTAAGCAATATAACAGAAAAGAAGTGTTCATTTTAAATTCATCATCTCAAACCATATTGCTAATAAAAAATAAAAGTAAAAACATTTGTAAGTTGCATGGCGTGACTGTAGTGTATAGAGAGGGAAACAGAGACGGGGTGAGCTGGCAAGAGCATGTTTATCAGGCGAGTTCAGCTCTGCTCCGGGTCTCCTGTGTGACCCGGCCGCCATGGTGCAGCGAGACCTTTTTTGTTTGCCTTCAATCGGGAGCACTAAACACAGCAGTGCATCCTGTGTTTGGGAAGAGGGTGCGGTACACAGCTTTACAGCAGCAAGAGGTGGGCTTTAATGCTTAGATACACACACTCGAACACAGTGCTGACTCTGATAACCCATTAGCACACACACACATAAAGTGAACCTTTAGTCATGTACAACTGCACTTTGCACAAGTTGACATGTCAATATTTTCTTCTTTGATGAGCTGTTTGAGTTTATGGTCGGCACCATAAAGGGGTGTTGTTGAGAGAGAGAAGGACTTTTGCTACTAAATGTCCTCCTGTCATCACTATAACATTGTCCATTTGTTTTAATTCAGCACAAATTGGGGATATTACATAATTTCCTCTTGTTTGTTGTTCTGACTAGCACAGCATTTTCTACTTTGTCCAACCCTGCCTTTAAATCTACGTCTCTTTTCTCTGTTTTCCACTTTCTACTTTTTCGTCCTCTTCTCAATTTCTTACTTCACTTCATGCATGATTTAAGATTTCTTTACCACCATTGTTCTTGCAGATGGCACCCACCCTGTAGATCCTACTGTTGGGTTTCTCTGCACTAGATAAAGTATACAGGAAGTACTGTGCAACCACTTTTGAGCTTCTGCTTATTTATTTACACTAAAATGTGGGCTGAAACGGTCAGCACAGTAATAATACTAAAATAAAAATTATTTAGCTAATTTGTAAACAAAATGGTATTTGTGTTTGTGTGCGCGTGTGTGTGTGTGCGCGTGTGTGTGTGATATTTTGACTTTATGATGGAAACCCGATAATAAACATAAATACGCGTTCAGCAGAAGCTGACCTCTGAATTTTCAACTTTTCGTGGGCAAACAATATGCAATATACGCAGCACTCTTACGCTTTCAGATGTGGAAGTCAGCAATGCGTGACATAGAGAATCATGTGGCGAGAGCGATAAGCACTGGGAAATGTAGTAGGGAATTTTTTTTTGTTTAGTTTTTTTGTTATCAGTATATTATTCAATAAATCACCTGAGATCTTTAGTGCGTCATTATAAAATCAACCTTTATTTGGTATTGACTTATTGTCCAACTGAAGTGTAATATAAGTATTTTAAGCATGTTTAATGTACTAAGGTTCATACTCCCCAGCGCTCGCCAAAGTAGGGAGTCGTGGCGGGAGTGATGGGTGTTGGGACATGTAGTGAGGAAAAGCCGTTCGCGGTCATATTTTATGCACATAGGTAGTCCCCATCATAAATAAGGCACCACCTGAATGTGTATATGTACACTTTTTAGCCCTTAAGATAAATTGTTCTAACAATATTATGGGCTACAGAACTAAAGGTAATTATTTACGCTCAGCAGCACATCGAGCGGTGGGGATTTTGATAATACCCTAACTACGGCTTCCACAGCCCCCTACGTCCCACTCGGCTCTCTGATAGGACAGCAACACGCCCTTTGCACCTTGTGATCAGAGCTTTGATATGGCAGATGCTAACGGCTTGCTTTTGTCGCGCAGTGTTTTCTGAATTATGAATGGCAGTAATTAAAATCCCGTGGTTCTTAGCATGAATGATTTACTATGCTGTCTTTTGTTTGTCACTACTCTAAGTTAATTTAGAAAGATAGGAATTTACCTGCAATATATGTGTGTGTGTGTGTGTGTGTGTGTGTGTGTGAGAGAGAGAGAGAGACAGAGAGAGGGTGAATATGAGTTGCAGTCTACTTTTTAAGTGTACCTCCTTCTCTGTGTGTCTGTAGATTTCTGCTCAGCAGTTGGCGTTCCAGCAGCAGCTACTTCAGGTTCAGCAGCTGCAGCAGCAGCATCTGCTCAGTCTGCAAAGACAAGGCTTGCTGTCTATCCAGACCAACCAGAACCTGCCTCTGCACTCTCTCACTCAGGGTAATTGCGCGCACTCACACACATCAGCATCGATGCTTGGGCTTATACATGAAACTGAAAGTGCATGTCACGTGCAGAATTACATGTTTTTCTTTATCAGAGCTGTAACACTGGTGCTACAAAGCTGCATATTAAGATCTGGTATCACGGAGATAAAGAACTAGTAACAATTACTTCTCTCCGTAGCACTTTATCACTACAAATGTGACTGAAACAGAATTTCTAAAATAACAAACCTAAATGTTAATGGTTTGAATAAACTATTAGACCTGGGACATCATATACACAGAGTTTTAATATTGAATTTGTCACTGTCAAAGAAACAGTTTTTGTTGTAAACAATGCACTGTTGTTATCTTACTAATCATGAACAAGGGGCTTTTAGCACCTGCAGTACATCAAAGGTGTGGTAACTACTGCTTAGCCTCATTGCATAGACATTTATAGGAGTTTCCCTTCCCAAAGAACAGCTTAAAGGGTCGAGATTAGTCAGGGCAGAATTATTTCTTTGTGATTGAACATTGTTTCTTCGTACAAAAAGTACAAATAATATGATTTGTATTGTAATTTAGTCATACTATCGTCTTATATTCTTATGTTTTATATTTGATTTTATATTCTATATACCATATATTATTGATATTATTAATTTGGTTTTGTTTTATGATATTATATTATATCGTGTGTGTGTGTGTGTGTGTGTGTGTGTGTGTGTCTTTAAATATATTCACTGTTTTCATATTAATATTTAGCTTCTATTTATTTTGAATTTATTTATTGTTTGTTAATTTATTTATTAAATTTTTTTATTCACTTTTAGCTATGTCTTTTAGCTTAAGTATTGGTCCTCCCAAGATTTATCAGTTATATCATTTAGGTTTTTTTTAAATGCCTTTGCTGCTCTAGACTTTGAGTCCAGATATTTCAAGCAACATTAAAACTTTTGATTAATTGAAATATTGAACATTTTGACAGTTAGATTTGGTGAGAAAGTGTGACTTTAGATTAGTTTTCTCTGTATTAGTGTATATAACATCCAGTCTCTGATTTGAATAGTAACCTTAACAGGCTCAGTAAGTATGTGTCATAAAACTGGATTGCAGGCAATTTACTAGAACTCTGATTTGGCATGGAATTGACAAGAATCTCTTCTTCTTCTGATATCAAATCTGAATGCACAGGTTGACTCATTGCTAGGCATAATACAAAATCATCGCAGTGCAAGTCACTTATTGTAGCAAACTGCATTAAGTGTGTTTATAAGCACTTAATAATAATAATACCTGCATAAAATCAGATATTGTCAGTAATCCGTTATATGCGCAAACATGCAAAAAAAAAAGCTCTGGGTTTTCATGGCTTGGGCAATAATCAAATGTCTGCTTTGCAGCCAACCGATAATCTCACAAAAAGACACAACATAAACGTCAAACTAGTAATATTAAATAATCATATATCAAAAATATATACTGCCTTTAGTCTCCATAGAGTGTTCAATAGGTGTTGCTCTGCGTTTGCTTCCATGGTTTGTTTAATCTCAGGGTTTACAGATCCCACGAGAAACAAAACCCACAGGTCAATGGAAAAGGAGCTCAAATAAAGCCAAGTATTTAGAATAAGCGGACTTTCCAACGGTTTCGGTTACGTTTGCATGCATTGCGGACTGATTAACCGATTAGAATTGGCTAAATGGTATACATACTTAGAGAAATCCGATTACTGGGATAAAATATGAACAATTAAATGATCAGATAATTGCACAAATCCATCTATGAACGCATTATTAAGTGCATGTATACATACTCACTGTTGTTAAAAAACTCTAAATCAACTAAGCTGGTGCTGATTGCCTCAACCACCAGGTTGATGAGTCATCTAGTTAGCCAATTTGTTGAACTAATTTCTTTCTCTCAGGTTAAGAAGTATCAGCATATAGCATGTGCATACTTATTTAGAATAAAATGGACACACTCATGCTCTTTGACACACTCATGCTGAGTAATACACTTTCATCTTTCCACTGTAAACTCTATTTTCCCATAAATGTTGGTTCTTACATTGTATTCTCAAAATTGCAGGTATTCAGTCATATTTCTCTCACATCCCGCAATCTTTTCCTCTGTCACTATCTTCTCCTGGCTTGGCTTTATGGAGAAAGCACACCAGGTGTGTTGTTACCCTGCTTTCCCTGAGTGAATCCTGGCCAAGCCTCATTTTTACACAAGCACAGGCTGAGTCAATACTTGCTTTGCTAGGAAGTTTATTTTATTATACACCTCCTGGAATATATTCACAAGGTTCAGATACAAATGCTCTGTCATATAGGCTTGCATTTTTTTTTCCTCTTTCCCAACACTAACTGCTCACTCTCGGCTAAGATAAACACACTCGTCGTAAGATAAGGCAAGAAAGGAGGGGGCATGGAGTTGGTTAGGTAATGTGCAAACACAAACAGTGTTTGTGCAGTCTTGTTATTGTTTGTTTAGTACATAGTTTAAAAACGAGCCATTCTGACTACCCACAGTGCCCTTGGGCTGGGCATATAAAGTCTTTATGGGGAACCTGAAATGGGCCTTTGTTTGTTTGCAGTTGTGAACAGACCTTCAATGCATGTTTAGTTGCTCAAGACTTGATTTCAAGAGTTGCTTATATGGCTCATTGAAATTCCCAGATGACTTAAAAAGTCATTTTTATATCAAGTGATGTATGTTGTTGCTTAGATCTAAGCACATATAAATGTAAGGATGATAAAGGAAAGTACGTTCAGTTTTTTTTTTATTCTGTGAAGAGTTGCATCTTGTGCAGTGCACAAAATACTCAGCCAAACACAGCTGATAAAGTTTAATGTCCTTCTTTTGTTGTAGTTGTTGCATTTGTTTGTTTTTAACTGCTGATAAAATATAATAATAATATTAAAAGTCAAATAAATAAACAATACAGGTATGCGCTGTTTAACGTCCAATTAAGGTTCCTTCGCTTTTGCTTTAAGACTAACAGGGAATAAATTGAAAAATAGAGATCTTATAAATATCTTATTCGTGACGGAATGAAAGAAAACTAGTACAAGTGAACCCTGCTGTCTCAAAAAAAAACGTTTTTTTATTTCAGTTTTAGTAAGTGTTTTAAGTTTCTAATTGATATGATGAAAGATAGGAATTGTACCACTGCACTAACTGTTTTCATGCTGTGTTTTAATTAGTATTATTGTTTAAAATGAAACGCTTTGTGTAAAATATCTAAACTAATATGTCACGGTGATATCTGGTCAGTGTCCATTTTGGTCAGGGTGCTGTAATGGAATGTAGATTGTGTTAAATGTTGCATGCCTGTAATACATTTTATGATGCAGTACATATAAGTGCAGCATGCCTAAAATCACAGTTAATCATATACTTAAAAGTTTTATTATTTTACACACCTCTAACAGATACAGTGATTGTAAATTGTGGGTGGGTGGTAGTGTATGTATGTATGTGTGTGTATATATATATATATATATATATATATATATATATACACACACGTATTTATACATATATACACATATATGTATATATATAGATATATATTCATTTTATATATAGAATGTGTATATATACATGGCTTTATATATATACTGTATATATTTTAGGGTTGTCCTATTTGATATGCGATAAACTTATTTTATTACACTATTTTTTTTTTTGCTTACACCTATTTGACCCAAAATAATAGGTGCTTTATAAAAGGCTCGACACATCCCGTATGATTGGATAACAGTTATGGCAGGCATTTAAAGACAACATGACATGACCCATATGGACACAGACTACAGTCACATGATCTTTTTAGGCTACAGTAATGTAAACAGAAAGGCTATTTTCACAAATAAACGATACGTACATGGGTCAGAGATACCCCAGAAAAGCTCTGAGTGGAACCCTAAACTCTTCTAAACACACTAAACCTTTTGTCATTTATGGAAAATACAGTCTTGTACTGTCAAGACCCTGTCTGGGGAAAACCCGTAACCCTTTAGCAGAAGGCATGATGGGCCTGAACATTTTATTTAGCAGAATACAAAAATAGATCGATTAGGAACAAAACGGAAGATAAGCCGGATGGAACAGAGACTCAACGAGTGAATGTGGACCAGTTCATATAGTTATAGATTCGAGAGAATATACAAACAAAGCAGTACTACTTACAATAGGACAGGCACATACACTTACATTTACAAACCGCATTTACAACTTGGTACAAATAAGCAGAAGAAAGTCAAACACAAACTTACACAAAAAAGTCAACCGCCTTAAAAACACACACACACCAGGGTTGCCAGATCCCACGAGAGAAACAACAAAATATGCCAATGGAAACGAGCCCAAAGAAGTGAATTTGCTCTTTTTTAAAAAGGACAATGTGAGAGACCAATTGATCACTAAAAAATAATAATTCAAATTATATTATATAAATACACATATATATATATATATATATATATATATATACGAATTTTAACTTTAGAGGTTAAACAAAACCAGCCAGAGATTGGATCAGGGATCGCAAATAAGCAACTAAACTTTAGAAACAAACCCCAAAAACCTGCAACCCGCAGCTATCAATAAAGTATTTGTAAGTGACTTTACAGAATTGATTCTAGAATTAAAAGCTCATGGTCACTTAGAATAAGAGGCTCTGGCAACCGTGACACTTATCGCGCGCCAGTGCTGGTGCATCCATAGTGTTGAT
This sequence comes from Parotocinclus maculicauda, assembly GCA_034780255.1. NCBI lineage: Eukaryota > Metazoa > Chordata > Actinopteri > Siluriformes > Loricariidae > Parotocinclus > Parotocinclus maculicauda. The sequence goes on along the minus strand of JAUZSU010192579.1, from coordinate 483 downwards.
TGGCTATTTATGGTCGCAGTGTACAGAGCTAAAGGACAGATTTTTATTTTCTATTATAATTTATTGTCATTGTTAAGACGTAGATCGTTAAAGGGAGCGGACGTTAATTGGATGGTCGTTAAAAGGTGCTTCCTTTTCATTTCAGCAGAATCCGTTTAGTTTTATTATGTTTTATTACTTTAGAATAATTCCACATCATGATTACGTTCAGTATCTTGTCTTATCTTGTTCTACAAAAGCGATTTCCTGAATGAGGGAAGGCCATCGAGGCAAAGGACAGGGCCAGAAGTGAGCAAAGGGAATCGTGTCTGAAGCCTAATAGTTCTTAATATACTTTGCTATGTAGTATAGAGGGAATTCTGAATAGGGGACCGTTTTGGACACACCCCATAACTCTGGGTTCGTTACAGGGTCAAGCAACAAAATTGCAGTCAATATGTTTAGAGGTTATCCTCATTTATTTTGCCCACTCATATATATATA